>PVKP010000619.1:0-184723 GCA_004027715.1 Plecturocebus donacophilus | reverse complement strand
AGAAACAAAGAGGGACATTACATGGTGGTGAAAGGATCAATGCAACAAGAAGAGCTAACGATCCTAAATATATACGCACCCATTACAGGAGCACCCAGATACATAAGGCAAGTTCTTAATGACTTACAAAGAGACTTAGACTCCCACACAATAATAGTGGGAGACTTTAACATTACACTGTCAATATTACACAGATCAACGAGATAGAAAATCAACAAGGATATCCAGGACTTGAAATCAGACCTGGAACAACTAGACTTAACAAATATTTACAGAACTCTCCTCCCACAAATCCACAAAACATACATTTTTCTCAGTATCACATTATACCTATCTTAAAAGTGACCACATAATTGGAAGTAAATCACTCCCCAGCAATTGCATAGCATTTCACAGTTTTAAATAAAATATTGGTTGGCTGCTTATTTGTTATTTTCATCCCCTATTCCTTCCTGTCTCCATTGTTAAGCACAATTATTGGCATGAAAGAGGTTTTTAATACCCATTTTTAGACTGTATTCTAGCCTGGGCAATAAAACAAGAATCCCATTCTCTCTCCCTCTTTCTTTCTCTCTTTCATTTTTTTTTCTTTCTTTCTTTTGCTGTTTCTCTCTCCTTTTCTAAAATCTCTTCCTCTTTCTTTCTCTCTTTCATTCTTTTTTTCTTCTTTTTGCTGTTTCTTTCTTTCTCCTTTTCTCTCTTTTTCTAAAATCTCTTCCTCTTTCTTTCTCTCTTTTATTCTAAAAAAAAAAAAAAAAGAAAATGCGAAACAACATTTAATGCAGAACAAAAATAACTCCATAAAAATCAAAATTTGTATTTTTCATACTGGGTATTTAAATGATTGATGGTTTTGAGAAAGTTTCTAACTCTCTGAAACCTCTGTGCCTGCATCTTGCAAAAGTTGGTTGATACGGAATTTTTCTCTACTTGAATGGAATTCCATTGGGAAAAATCACATCGAATCCCATGCCCAGGCTCTGATCTGAGGCAGCTTTACAGAGAAATACAACAGGCACCAGTCTATGCAAAATAAGCAAAGTATCTAATCTAACTGCTATTCATTTGCAAGGAGGTGTTGTAAACACACTTTCTTTCTGCACACAGCTTTGTTCTTCTGGTTGGCATGCAAATGCACTTGTATGTGTCTCTTGTTCTTCTTTTTGGCTGTGAATTTTTTTGGGGGAGTGAGGAGAGTCAGAGAATAACTGCTTCTTGCTTACCATTCACCCAGAGTAAAGAAGTTTTGAAAAGTTAACCTTGCCTCTCCTCCCCTTTTCTGTTTAATTTGCACAGATCATTAGCAAGTGAAAGGTACTCTGCAAACAGAACAAAATAGGTTTTCAGATAGACAAATAGTGATTTACAAAGACTAGAAAAAAACGTGCTTAAACTGGGCTATTCATTGTAGAAAATCTCATTATAAATGAATCAATAAGCACCAACAATACGGGGACATGTGTGATTATTTTGGTTAGGGTCAAATTTGGTTCTATTGGGGTTCTGGTGTTTGACCTATGGTGTGTCAACATGGCTTACTGAAGGACAGTAATAATATTCTAAAACTACTGACAAATAATTCTACTTATATTTATAAGAATGTTAATAAAAATCTTAACAGAAAAGCAGAGATGAAATGATGGCACCAAGATTGTACATATCTAGAGACAAAAAAATAGAACAAATATAATTTGGCAAGGTAATTATTCATTGATCTATCATACTGCAATAGAAAGCTGTAAAAAAGTAGAGCCTCAAGAAATGTTCTTATTTTTATGTGATATTATATATTCACATTATTTAAGAAGTTTTGTATTATTTATTTACAGTAATGGTTATAATGCAATTAGGAGAGAGAGAAAAAGTTTCTTACTTTCTGAGTCATTTCTTTCAATCAATACCAACTTAACAACTTTTAAAATACTCAAATTTTACTAGCGTCAGAGCAAATTAGGTCCTGAGATTAGAATAAAACAATACTTTCTGCTGCCCAATAACAAGCAGTAGAAAGTGCAGAAATAAGAATGAAGTTATAGCTTTGAAACCAATCCTAAAAAAAGAAAACTCCCTTCTCAGTCATTGGCTACCCAGAACCACGTTCTTATATTCCCATTGGTCTGAAATGTTCAAAGCTAGGTTGGTCTAAAATGAATCAATACTTGATTTACCAACTTAAACATTTTTTCCAAAAACATTTTAAGCATCATTGTATTCCAGTGTTTTAAAAATTGGCCTGAGCATAAGAATCACCAAGATGATAATGTAACTATAGATTTCCAAGCCTTACTCTTGATGATTTGGATTCAAAGGCCTGGGATGGGGCTTAAACATTATATTTCTAACCATAAATGCTGGTGATTATATCTATGATTAAGCCAGTTGCTATACTGTACTGCTATGATTCAGAAAGAATTCAAGAATCGCCTCTAGTGAGCTAATTTTCTCTCTCTTTCTTTTTCATTCCAATTCTTACTAATTTTTATGAAGTCAACAAGAATTTACTGAATTTCCTATGTATAGCAGGTACTATAGTAGGCACTGGAGGAAACTGACAATAAATCCCCAACTCTTCCTCTCAGACTGCTCGTTATCTGTTACTGGAATGATATAAATCTATAACACAATAAAAAACATGTGAATGAATAATGACAACATCCATTTCTCTAAAATTCTCCTAACTTGAACAGTTGCTGTTAGTGACAATGACAATGTCATTCACCAGCTTTTCTATGCTGTATGACAGAATAAAAAACCAAAACTGATTTGGCATTCAATGAAAGTCCTACTCTACATTTTGTGAAAGTGACTATAAACTATTTTTTGTTCCATGGAAAATGAGATACTTTTCCCAGATTCTTCAAGGGCTGGCAAGATGGAAGAAGCAACAGAATTCAAAGAGAAAAATAAAAACTGCAACGGTAGCCTGTGGCTACTGCATTTCAGTTACCTCCTAGAAGAAAACATATATTGGTTTTTAGTTTCTGAAATCCTATCTTTTTCTGTTTTATAACATGACAAAGTGATGATTTCCTGTGACCTACTGTGAATTTAATACAGAATTAACATCAGTGCTGATAACACTAATCCTTCGGTTTTAATTTTCAAGACTTGTACTGGGAAATATTAGTGCTTACATTGAGAAATTCATGTTAGTCTCAAATAGATAACAGCTTTGTCAGGTCAACTGTATTTTAAGCCATGAATTAGTTTCCGAGTTAACATTTACTTAAAAATTGGACTGAAATAGGGCATAGGACAAAAAAATAAAATCAGTTATTGACCAGCTGCTGATTTACCATTTGTCCTTAGACAAAATATAAATTCTTGATTGGAAGAAGAAAAAAATGGTTCACAACACAACTATGGATAAGTTCCCTGTTAGTTAAATCGTATTAAAAATAACGCTATCTGAATCTGATCATCACCTTCAAATATAACCAATTCATTGTTAAGACATAACATTTTTACCAGTTTTAGCAGTCTCCACTTAGAGCATTACATATAAAACGTTCAAATACAGAGAAAACACCAGTCTGAACTGTGCTCTTGTTTTAAAAAGAGAATATATTTTTGTATAACTACTCAGGGCAAGGAGGTTTATTTTTATGTATTATCACCAATGTTCCTTTAAGACAGATTTCACAAATGAAGAAACTGAGACACAGAAGAGTTAACTAATTTGCCCTCATTAAAATAGCCTGCAGATAGCAGAGAAATGTGATTTTAGCTCTGTCTGGCTCTGGATTCTCAGCACTTTTCACTCTGAATTCTTTCAAGCCTTTAAAGTAGAAAGTAGATAGTCCCATCATTAAGGTGTAAATTACTTATTTCATTAATTCTCAAATGAACATTTTTTTTCACATTTTAATGGTCTCTGAAATTAGGATTCTTCTTAAAATAGCTATCAACCAGATACAATCATTATGTCATCATCTTCGTCCGCATATGCCCTTCAAAGAATCAAGAATGAGGGGTATGGAAGAAAACCCCAGAAACATCAGTAGAATACCCTTTCAAGCAATCCTGTGTCAACGATTGTCTTGGTGACACAGCTGAGCACACTGTGTAGAGGAAAACACGGGTAATGACAATTCTCAGTCCAAACATCATTTAGAATTGGATTCGGATTGTGAAAAACGGCTTTGAATGATTTAGCTTGATTTGTTTATACTTTCCTTTTTATGAGCACACAAAAAAAGATTTCTAAAATCTATGCCTAAATAAATCTAAAAGACCTATATGAAAATATCTTGTTATAAAACAGTGTGCTATCAGCCTAAAAGCAATGTTTTTTCTTTTCTTGTGGTATATGAAATAATGATGAATACATGAAACGTATACTGATGAACATGAATAATGTTCATATATAATGGCACATATATATGACATACACATATAATGATACATGTAAAAGGTATATATATAATGATGCATACATGAAATACAATAATCACATGCTTCAAATACTTCAAATATGAAGGCTTCAGGTGAGATGTCAGTGTCAATGTACTCATTTAAACTTTCTGTAGTCTCTGTGAGCTGGATACAGCAAACACCAGCCCCTTAGAGAAACCGCAAGGCCCTTCTGAAGTCCCATTCTGAGAGGGAGGTGGAAAAGGTAATCTGAGGAGAGAATCACTGACATAGCCAGTTTTATAAAAGGAAAACCTCTATCCCTCCATTTTTCTAAAGGGAAAATTTTCCAATTTCATTGACATTCAATGTGGACATGAGCCCATTTTTTAAACTGTTGTTTACACAAAATCATGGACTCATGGTGTAGCTGAGGCATCCGTCTGTTTCATTTTGATAGTGAGCATTAATGAGCCAGCTATAGTTGACCTGTGGAGGAGTTCCCTCTCATAACAGATGTATTACACCCTCCACATTCTTCTAAAACAAGGTCTAGTTTCAGTTTCTGTTTTATATCTGACTGAAGATGGTATTGGGTTTTTAATCCAGTCATGTAAGATATCTGTTCAATATATGGTTGATTTCCACATCAACAATAATGAACCAGGTCTTTTGCAGAACTGGGCCTCTCCTTAGAAGTAGTTTGGTGAACTAGTTTGGTGAACTTCTTAACACCTGGGCAGCACATCTGGTGTTCTGGAAAAGTTTACACTTTATAGATTAAGCAGAGATTACTGGCCATAGATCACAAAAAGCTGTCAAAGCTGATGGATGGTGGATCTAAGGAGGCTTCACCAAGAAAAGACTTTGTTTTTCTTGTTTCCCAGCCTGGAGTGTAAGCAGTGGTTTATCTACACTGGCTCCTTAGGAACCAAGCTAACCCCTCATGTTTGCCACAGCAGAGGGACCTGAAAGGTACATGATGGAGCATTAGACAATATCAAGATCAGCTGATCAACCACCTATATCCCTTCCTTCTTCCCTCCCTCTCTTCCTTTCACAAATATGCATAGTGTACTTACCACATGAAAATAGATGGTAAGTAGGACACAATTCATGACTAAGGTAAACTTATACAGTGTATAGGAGGAAATGGATAAGTAAATATTATAAAAAAGCAAATGCTTATTTGGAGGGGTACATGCAGGAGTACATAGGAGAGATTAAATTCCATCTGGGATATTCCCAGAATGCTTTCCTGGAGGAAGGAGCATCTAAGCTAACATCTAAACAACTGGGCGCAATTTTTCTTCCTAGGATATCATCACTAGGGGTGGGGAAGATGCTGTACTACTGGAATTATTAGGTAGAGGCCAAGTATTATTATGCTAAATATCATACAATGCATAAGACAGCCTCCTACATCCAGGCATTATCCAGCCTCAAATGCCAATAGTGCTGAGGTCAGAAAACTGCTTTAAAGTTAGAGAGGCAGAAGAGAGAGAGAGAGAGAGAGAGAGAGAGTGTGTGTGTGTGTGCGTGTGTGCGCATGCACATGTGTGTTTAAGAGAGAGAGAGAAAAAAAGGGAGAGATATTCACTTCATAGTAGGTGAGATGTTCATCCATGGGGAGAGGTGGTAGATGTTCTTCTCAGCACTTTAATGCCAGTTACTGTAATATATATATATATATATATATATATATATATATACATATATATATATATATATATATATATATATACACACACACACACACACACACCTGTATATATATATTTTTTTTTTGAGACAGAGTCTCGCACTGTTGCCCAGGCTATAATGCAGTGGTGTGATTTCAGCTCCCTGCAATCTCCACCTCCTGGGTTCAAGCAATTCTCCTGCCTCAGCCTTCCAAGTAGCTCGGACTACAGGTATGTGCTGCCATGCCCAGCTTTCATAGAGACGGGGTTTCCTCATGTTGGCCAGGATGGTCTCAATCTCCTGACCTCATAATCTACTTGCCTCGGCCTCCCAAAGAGCTGGGATTACAGGCATGAGCCACTGCATGTGGCCAATAAATATTTTTTTAAGCTAACATTTGGATAGCTCCTGAGAACTACAGTGCAATTGAAGACACTTCATCTTCTTAAATCCTTCACAGTAATGAAAGATATTCTTACTATTTTTCAGATAAGGAAACTAAAACTCGGAGGAAAACAGTGACAGAAGTAGGGTAGGAACTCAGGCTTTATTATTCTAAATAATATGATAGCCACATTTTTCTTGCATTCTGAACTGCTCCAGGCACTCTGCATATACTTACTCACCTAATTTTATTATGGTTCTCATTTGGACATGTAAAGAAATTGAGGCACAGAAAGATTAGTAACATCATCAGTGATTTAGTTAGTAATGAATCTGAAATATGGGGAACCCTTCTTTCAGGGTTAAGCCCTTAATCTCAACACTATGTCCTTGTTCTATTTACTATATTACACTTGGTAATATCCATTAAACATTGGCATTTATATCCATCCTGCCGCGATGCACGTGCTTTGTGGTTTTTAACTCCTCATATTGATGCTTCTCCTACAATATCTGTATATTCCCATTTTATTGCTCAATGATTGCCAAACAAAAATGGTACCAAAATACTATTCATATTCTGACTAAAAAATTTTCTTTCAGGACATTCTAGATAAATTACTATCTCCTAATGTTTTAGATATAGGCCACTCATAGTCACTTCACCACTCACTGCAATATTTATCTTTAAGTTGTATCCTCCACAGGCCAGCATGGCTAATATTGATATCCAGAATTAGGAGAGCTGGATTATGTTTTGCCAAAATTCATAGGCTTTTACTTTCAATCAGATGTTCCTGACTTTTTTGTAGTCTTCTGTTATTTATTTATTTATTTTGCATTCTTTCTCCTTTGATTCACAAACTAAGTTTTAAGAATGGAGTAGGCCAAATATTGGTCTTCCCATTTTACCAATGGCCCCCAAACTCAGAGTTGAAGTGACTTGTCCTAGAACAAATAAACAGCTAGCACAGAGCTGCGAAGCCTGCTTTACATGGTACTACATGCATTGTTTCCAGATCAGGACAATAGCTTCCTGAGAACCATTCTTCCCTCTTTATAATCAAATGCTCATGGAATTAAGCATAGGCACCCATCACAGACACACTGTTATATTTTTAAAGGGTTTTTTGTAGGTTGTCACTAAAATTAGTAATTAAGTCATATTCTGGAACTGCTCTTTTCCCAGTAACTTCAACAGAGGTACATATCCCCAGAAGGGCTGTCTTCTTATATCTTAGCAATGAACTAATATGGTGACCTTCTTAACACCTGGGAAGCACATTTGCTGTTCTGAAACAGTTTACACTTTATAGATTAAGCAGAGATTACTGGCCATAGATCACCAAAAAGCTGTCAAAGCTGATGGATGGTGGTCTAAGGAGGCTTCACCAAGAAAATACTTTTTTTTTTCTTTATGGAGTTTCACTCTTGTTGCCCAGGCTGGAGTGCAGTGGTGTGACCTCGGCTCATTGCAAACTCCACCTCCCAGGTTCAAGTAATTCTCCTGCCTCAGCCTCCCAAGTAGCCAAGATTACAGGCACACACCACCACACCCAGCTAATTTTGCATTTTTAGTAGAGATGGGGTTTCACCATGTTAGTCAGGCTAGTCTCAAACTCCTGACCTTAGGTGATCCACCTGCCTCTGCTTCCCAAAGTGCTGGGATTACAGATGTGATCCAGTGCGCCCAGTAAGAAAAGACTTCTTGCATCAAATAACCTTCTCCGAGGATCAAAGGTTTTGCTTACTCTTGTTTTAAGTTGGTTCCATGGGGTCTGTTATGAAAATGCCACATAAATATAAAAAATAACTGTGTTAAGTAATGCCACAGCTTGCTTGAGTGCTGAGAATTTTAAATAATTTGTAGTCAATTGTATTAGTCTGTTTTCACACTGTTATAGAGAACTATCTGTGACTGGGTAATTTATAAAGGAAAGAAGTTTAATTGAAGCACAGTTCTGCAGGGCTGCAGAGGTGAAGGCGAAGAGGAAGCAAGGCTTGTCTTATGTGGAGGGAGGAGAGAGGGAGAGGGGTTGGGTATGGGGAACTGCCAAATACTTTTAAACCATCAGATCCTGTGAGAACTCACTCACTGTCATGAGAACAGCATGGGAAAAACCGCCCCCATGATCCAATCACCTCCCACTAGGTGCCTCCCTCAATACATGAGGATTACAATTTGAGATGAGATTTAGGTGGGCACACAGAGACAAACCACATCAACATTTTTGTTATCTCAGGAAAAAATCTGATGGAACCAAGAGACACATTCCTTTCCTTCAAAAGGTATCATCATATACTGAACCTTCTATATCCCTTTCCTTCAAAAGGTATCATCACATACTGAAAATTCTTTGGGAAACAATATTTTTATACCTATTTATGCTCATATATGTGGTCCTTTTATTGTTTAAAAGTTTTAAAATGAACATAAGGCACACATAACTATGAGAAACACAAATGACTGTAGTCCTTCGGAGTTATCAACTTCTTCTATTGGTCTTTTCTCTCACTGCCTTCTTCTTCCCAGTCATCACATAGAGTTCAGAAATGAATTCTAAAGCATAGTAAGAGTCAGAGATAGAATCTGGCCAATCAAAAGCTATTATAATAGATACTTATAAGCTCTATTTTCAGCATATTCAAAAGTAAATTTTCAGTTACTTTGAGGATATCCAAACTCAATATAAATGGAATAGCAAAGTCCTTTAACTTTCATTCTTACAGTCTCACTTTGTAGAAACAAAGCTTTAAAAAATTTATTGCTTTATAAATTTCAGGGGCCTTTTTTTTTCTCAAAATTTTAGGGAAGTAGACTACATATTACTTAACAGGGGAATTAAATCATGAATAACTTCAACTTGTAATCTTACTTGAAAATAATTTAAAAGTGCTTTCTTAAAACCCTCATATAAAACAACTACACATTTTGGCTAAAGTTTCCTTGGGACTCAGTGTAAATATGCCTAGGAGCATATTTATAGGTAACTTGAGGTATCCGTTGGAAGCCTTTGCAAATATGGGTTTTTAGAGTAAAAGTTAGATATCAATGTAACTCCTGCGATGTTAGGGTTAAAATAAAACATTATATTATTATAGACATATTTCATATATACAGCTAGAATAATAGCCATACTGGCAGTCTGCTTCTTTTCCCTTAATTCAAGTAAACTATACTCCACAAAATTAATTTGCCAGACATATATTTAAAAATTCTATTGGTTCCAGGGGGAAGTTTGAGAAAATGTTATACTTCATTCATAGTCCCTTGTCAATTTTCCATTATTCTATTAGTCTACAGATATCTATCATGAAGGGAGCATTCCATTGTCCAATACGGTAATGAAGGGCATTTGGGATTTTTTTTCCTCTAGGTAAAGTTGTCTTAGTTTCTTCAGCACAATTCATACACTTTCAATATCATCTTTTAAAAAACAAATTGTTTGTGTAACTCACAAGGTCACTGTCGGAAGTAGTGAGGGAGAGAAATGACTTTAATACTTCTGTAATGTTACTCATTGTCTAGTACTCTGCATATTTAAAGGTAGTATTTAATTACATTATAACCATCTGAAAATTAAATACATTAAAATAGGATATTAATAATCATTTAGAACCCCCCCCAAGTTAATTTAATCCCCTTTAATCCTCACAACAACTTTATGAAATAGGGACTACTTTTTAGTCCCATTTTACAGATGAGCACACTGAGGCACAGAGAAATAAAGTAACTTCCCTAAGTTTCCACAGTGGCAGAGCTGGAAGATGAGCTGGGGCAGGCTGGCTCCACAGTCTGTGCTCCCCATCACTACGTATTATGTCTTCATGGTTAGCATTACTCTTATGGCCTTACTATTCATCTAAGATTCAGGTCCTCTCCTAGACAATGTTTTACATCATATACTCGCTACCACTATATGGAACAATGAGGTTCCACAAGTCAATTTTCTTGTACATTTTATCGATAGAAGATTATTTTACTGAATAATTCTCATGAGCCTGTTATTTAAAGCTGTCTCTCAAAATGTCTTCATGCATTTATTTTATAAACTGTATTTAGATTCATATTATAAAAACTAATTGCACATGCACACTCTCAATAATGCAAGTTCAGAACACAGCTTGTCCTCCAAACTGTATTCTGATAACACACAGAAATTCCAGGCATATCACATCATCCTACATGCTTCTTTTTCTTCACTAAATTTATTACTATGCAAAATTTTATTTTATTTATTTGGATATTTTTTTCAGGCTCTGTCTTCACATCTCCAGATGTAAGCCCAATAAGGGCAGGAATATTTTCTGCCTTGTTTACTGTGTCATCAATACCTACAGCACAGTTTCTAAATTATAATAAATATTAGTAGGATGAAGAAATTAATATATTCATTATTTTTTCCACTGGAATCTTAGAGCTGGAAGAGTTTACAGTTCACTGGATCCTTTAATTTTATAAATTAAGACACTACGGTCTTATAAATGAAGAACACAGAAGACAAACCTTATTTTTCCTATTTCATCCCTAGGACCTTGCCAGTGCCTGAAGTATCATAGGTTTTTCACAAGTATATGTAGATTCTACTACAGCAAAGCCAAGACTAGATTAGGCACCCCAATTTGAAGATTGGAGCTAATTCCATTAAGTGGGTTTTCTCTTTTCTGCATAAGGGTATATGATATATTTTCAGATTTCTTCTGTTGCCTAAGAAACTTTTATTTTCTTTCATCTTTTTTTTTTCCTGTGGTTTAAATGGCATTGTGCATACATTTCACTGCCACAAAGTAGAAGCATGCTTGAACCAGGCAGCCTTAATCTTGGCCAAACCAAATATTTTGTAACCATTTTATTTTCATTCTAGAACTTGGTATTAAGCTGTCAGGAGACTTCTGATAAGTTATAGGTTGTCCTTCCCAACTATTGGAAGTAAAACACTATTCACTTTTATTGAAAGGTATAATACAAAATACAATGAGGCTCTCCACAGGTATAACACCCATCTTTTGCATTCATTATTTGATCAACAACAGAGAGATAATGACAAATAATCTACAGAGTCCCTGACAGTCAGAAGTCCCTCGTTCCAGCCCTATCTTATGTACTGATCAATGAGCATCTTTCTCAAGTGAAGACTATTTCAATTTTCTAAAGTTCAACCTTTATAACTACATGAGTGCCTGCCTGCACTTATGTTTTCATTCTAGCCTTTACAATGTTTTCAGAGGGCTTAAAAGTTTAAAGTTCTGCCCCATTATGTATTATATCAGTTGCACTTAAATACATAGCATTAGTATGCTCTCTTTCACCTAATAAAAGCATTAAAAAAAAAAAAGAAGCAGGCATTTGGAGCAAGGACACATGAATAAATAACCCCAGACGACTCACCAAGATGAGAATTCAAGTTTCAGAGACACTCTATTGGTTTAATTCTGACATGGGCCTGCATGTTCCAGTAGCCTTTATGAGCTATGTTTTCCTAGGTATGACTTAAGGAGATGCGATAGAGCTCTTCTCTTAAAAACAAGAAATATTTTATTTCTTAGACTTAATAGATATGTTGAGATATTAAAATAATTGGAATGTGTATTATCCCAATTAACAACAATAGTAATAAAGTAATTGGTTAAACACAGTATTTCAGTTATTAGCAAAATCATCAAATTTAATTCTCTAAAAAGATAACCTTTCTTAAAAAGACTAAACAAGTAACTTTAGATTGCTGAAAATTTTCAAAATAGCCAGGGTATGATTTCCAGGATGACTTATTAACAAATGGTTCTAGGAAAAAGTTAATTAGGCACATGTTTTTTTCTCTGTAAGTGAAATTTCTTTAAAACATACCAACATTAACTTATAGAATTGGTGAAAAATAAAATTTTAGTTAAAACACACTTTTAAATGCCAATATGGAAAATCAAGTACACAAAGATAACATACTTCTAAATATTATTCTAATTGATTTTTTGAAACATTTATACAGTAAGTGGACCACCTCAATTAAAGAACAATGACCTATGTCACAAGAGTTTTATCCTAATTGCGGCCTTTAAGATTATTTTAGTTATGACTTAAAGTTACTGGTGACTTCAGCATGTGAGATAAAAGTTTAAACATCAACATATGAAAGCGAAATCAGGGGCTAAAGTGAAGACTCAAAAATCATACAAACAGGTCTTTGAAAAGTAGCAAATCATAGAATATGCATCCTGGAATGTACGAAAAATGTGTTGTAACATCCTAGAATTTTAGCAAATGGCACACATGCCATTTACTAAATACAAATACGTCAATACAAATAAGAAGGATGCCATGTTAATCTAAGCATTAAAGGATCCAATCCAAAAGACAAAAGTTCATGCTAGCTAAAAAAAAAAAGTATTAAATTTATTCTTGCCCTTAATATCTCCAACATTTATCGTTTTTTTTTGGCGGGGGGGGAACCTTTAAGCTATCCTCACCATTATTCACCCTTATTTTAACTTACAGAAACATTTTCTCAGGATTCAAAGCATTTTTAAGCTTTTCCTCCTGCTCCCTAATTTTTATTCGCTGAGATCAAGGGTTAACAATCTTTCAGCAAATACAATTCAACATACAAGAGTCCCTTGGGAACATAAAACATTCAACAGGAAATACTTAGGAAGACAAGAATAAACAGCCTCATGTGCAAAAAAAAAAAATCACTGTTAGAATGTGCTACACTCAACAATTGAATGTAAGTTGTGTATAAACTAGATCCTATTCAATAGGGTTTTTAGCAGGAGGTATAAAAGTTAAAACGTTCCTTTATTACTAATATCCAGCAGAAAAAAAAAAAAAAAAAATCCATGTTCCCAAATCTCACAGCACAGAAATTTTTGAGTGTTCAACTGTATCAAGTGTGTTGTATTTTATAACCAGCAGAGGTTCATCAGAGCATTGTGCCCATTGTATAGATGGATATACTGAGGCTTGGCGAGATAAGAGATTAGTCCAAGAGATTGCCTGTAATCCCAGCACTTTAGGAGGCCAAGGTGGACGGATCACGAAGTCAGGAGATGAAGACCATAACATGGTGAAACTCCATCTCTACTAAAATACAAAAAATCAGCTGGGTATGGTGTTGCGTGCCTGTATTCCCAGCTATTCAAGAGGCTGAGGCCGGAGAGTCGCTTGAACCCAACAGGCTGAGGTTGCAGTGAGCCAAGATTGGTGCCTGCATTCCAGCCTGGCGACAGAGCAAGACTTGGTCTTGAAAAAAGAGAGAAAAAAAAGATCTCCCAACTACAAGCCTATATCCACGCTAGGAAAGATACAAAGAAACCGTCAACAGTGTCCTCACCATAAAGAAGCTTACACTATCATGTCTATCATTGTGATTTTAGCAATTTATAGCTATCCATAATTCTAATAAATACATCACAAATTTTGAAGGAGTTTTTCTTTGTTTACATTTTTGTTCTTTTTGACTAAAACTGTTTCCTTCCCTCCCTCCTTC
Organism: Plecturocebus donacophilus; assembly: GCA_004027715.1. Lineage (NCBI taxonomy): Eukaryota > Metazoa > Chordata > Mammalia > Primates > Pitheciidae > Plecturocebus > Plecturocebus donacophilus. Next base: position 170,822 of record PVKP010000619.1, on the reverse strand, counting down.
CCTCCTTCCTTTAGTTTCCAGGATACATGGCAAAACGTGCAGGTTTGTTGCACAGGTATACGGATGCCATGGAGGTTTGCTGCACCTACTGACCCTTCCTCTAAGTTCCATCCCTTCTCCCCTCAGCCCACAATAGGTACTGGTGTGTGTTGTTTCTCTCCCTGTGTCCATGTGTTCTCATTGTAAAACTCTTTTCAGATTCTCACTTTCCCATCATTTTCTAGTTGAATGAAAACATTTTATCCACATGTGCATTTTCCTTCTCACATACTCTCCCACACACTTGAGAAGATCTTGAAAAATATTTTCTCTACATAATTCTTTTCCTACCTACTTCTGTTTGGGCTTAGAATTAATCACCACTCAATCTAGAAGATGCTTCTCTAAGTTAATTTTTGTGGTTGGCATTGTTCTTGTTGGAATAGGGAAAGAGAGAAGCAAATTAAAGCAGCATCCAGAAACTTGCTATGGGCTGCACAGTAGGTATTTTCCAAAATTACAATGGCATTTTGAAAGAATTATTGAGTTATCTGACATTCCTCATAGAAGCCCCTGGAAGCCAAAGTATTTTCGCTAATATTATGGATCACAACAGGAAAAGAGCCTTTTTTTCTGTCAAAAAGTCAACATTTTTGGACTAGAACATCTAGGCAGGCTCATCATCACACCATTACCTATCCCTATTCACAAAGGACCATACTGACTAAGAAATAACAGGGAGGAGAAATGGGCTTTGGTCTGAGCTACTTTTTCTTTCTTTCTGTTTTTGAGATGGAGTTTTTGCTCTGTTGCCCAGGTTGGAGTGCAATGTGTGATAGTGGCTCACTGCAACCTCCACTTCCTGGGTTCTGGTGATTCTCCTGCCTCAGCCTCCCAGGTAGCTGGGATTACAGGTGCCCACCACCACACCCAGCTAATTTTTATATTTTTAGTAGAGAAGAGGTTTTGCCATGTTGGCCAGGCTGGTCTCGAACTCTTGACCTCAGGTACTCCACCCGCCTCCGCCTCGCAAAATGCTAGTATTACAGGTGTGAGCCACTGCATCTGGTCTGCTCTGCGCTATTTTCAAATTTTTATTTAATTTCCTACATAGCTAATACATTTATATCCTTCAAATAGGGAGAAATCTTCTGAGGTAGTCTATGAATATCCCGTCTTCTATCTCTTTTCCCCAAACAAGCAACTAGTGTATTTTCTAAGAGATATCTTTGAGGTGGTTTTACAGCATCATACATGAACATATGGATGTAGCCTCCCTATTTCTTTTATCTAAAAAGGTAGCCTGTATCATTTAAGTAGTGAATATATATACACACACATAGACATACATACTCCCATGACTTTACTTCCCCAGATATAAGCCCAATAAGGGCAGGGACATTCTCTGTCTTGTTTACTCAATTATCAATACCTACAACACAGTTTTTAAATCATAATAAATACTTGTAGGAAGCAGAAATGAATATATTCATTGATGTTTTTCCCTATGGAAAATTCTATAATTTTAGAGCTGGAAGAGTTTAGAGTTCACCAGATCCTGTCATTTCAGAATGAAGGCACTACAGTCTTATAAATGAACAACACAAAATCCAAATCTTACTTTTTATTTCATCCCTAGGACCTTGCCAGGGCTGGAACATCATAGGTTTTCTGTAAGTGCACATAGGTTCCAATATGGCAAAGCAAAGACGAGGTTAGGCATCCCAGTTTCAAGATTGGCGTTAATTCCATAAAGTGAGTGAACTACTCCTCAGATAAAACAGTAGAACATCAGCAGCCCAGAAGCCTCCCCTCATGCTCCTTCCTGGTCACAATCCTCCACTTAGAGGTAGGACCTATTCTGACTTTCATCAGCGTAGCTTAGTTTTGACAGCTTTTTCACTTTATAAATGAAATCACAGCGTATATTCCTTTTTGTGTCTGGCTTCCTGTACCAACTTCTTAACACAAATAATTTAAGTTAACCATTAATCAACTCTGCAACATCAATATCATCTTCCTCATTTTACAATTCACAAAAATGAAGTTCATCAATCTTAGTGTTGGAGCTGGTGTTAAAACCCGAGGCTTTTCAACATTAAGCCTATGTGCCTACCCAACAGGCAGTATAGTCTTACAAATACATTCTTTCTTTTCCAGCCTCTGAATATTCTGAATTATGACAAGTTAAGTGACTTTGATGTGGTCTTCTGTCCCTTCCTCCTTTCATCCATCTGTCCACCTTTTCATTCAGTTAGTGATGTCCCCTTTATGCACTGCAGTGAAAATAAAAATGACTTTTACTCCCATCATACTGCAGGGATCTCTGAGTCACATAATTAGAAACTGATGTTCCTGGGACTTTTCCACCTGTGTATATTTCCCCCAACCAGCTTGGGTTTTGAATAAGGAACCTAGTTTTTTTTTTGGCTTTATTGAACATTTTAAATTATAAACATTGATTCCTCTACATAATTGCTTCTAATTATTAAATAAACTAGACAATTACCTATGAAACATATTCTATTTATTTTCCCAGAAATATAGAGAACAAATATTGAATTAAAATAAAATCCTTGGGGAATAATAGCAGCTAAACTTACTGAGGGACAGGCAAAGAGATATTATTGGGCTCCAAGGTCCAAGGCCTAATCTGCAGCTACAGCACATCAGGAAGGAAGGAATTGGCTGCAAAAAAACCACAAGGAACCATCTGGGGGTGACAGAAGTATCCTGTATACTGACCGGTGATGGTGTCACAGTTGTATACAAATGCATTGATTTGTAAATTTTTAACCAATGCCCTTTGTTGTACACAAATTAGACTTCAATAAAGTTAGCCTTAAAACAGAAAACTGGAGGAAAGAAAACTGGCTCAAATTTTCTACACTTGTCTCCTGTCACCGCTTCTCTTTTTCTCCTTGTGCTGTCTCCCTGTCGTATGAACATGACCGTGAACTGGTGGCTTCTAGAATTGCTCAGACTTTCTTTTCCTCCACTGAAATCCTTCGGTTCCCTTAGCCCTAAATTAAAAAATCTACAAAGCAAGAACTTTTATTCCTCATTTTGAAAATTCGTATTTCCCCTCATCATGTTATGTCTCTTAACATTAAAACAAACCAAAAATAAAGACATAAGTGTTTATGTTTATATGAGTGTTTTATTTATATGAGTGATAAAAGCAAATAAAAATTGAATTTAGTTATGAGCTTTGCCACCTTCTGTTGACTATCTCTGGGTCACTTAGGAAATGGAATTCAAAATTCCAGAACTCTGTATTCATTGCTAAAGATGTCAGTGAGACACATGTAGTCCATACACCAACTTTACCACAATGTCTCCGTTTTTGAAGAAAAATTATCATAATCTTATTATGTGATCTAATATTAAATACTAAACAATCATGCTGGGACTCAGCTTTCTCATTGGTAAATAAGGTCTCTAAAATAAATGACCAATAATGCCTTTTACTGCAATAAAAATAAGTATTCTAAAGAAAGTGCTGTGACCCTCAAGCATGGATTATCTGTCTAGGATTTAAATAAGATCATATCAGCTGTCTGACATTCTGTTCATCAAACATCATATTTAATTTAGAGAAGTGAATATATTACATATATCTAAAAATGCCAATTAAATATATTAAAAGATGTTACAACAATATATTCTTATAATATTTGAACATCTTTATCCAAATGTATGTACAATGTATATGAATGGTGGTATCAGAACTTTATAATTTAGTTAATGTTTTCATTTCTGCTTACCCTAATCTTAAATTGATTAATGAAATCGTATATTTATTTATTTATTTTAGAGACAGGATCTCATTCTGTCATCCAGGCTGGAGTGCAGTGGTATGTTCGTAGCTCACTGCAACCTCAAACTCCTAAGCTTAAGTGATCCTCCCACATCAGCCTCCCAAAGAGCTGAGACTACAGGTGCACACCACCATGCCAGCTAATTTTAATTTTTTTTTTAAATAGAGACAGGGTCTTGCTATGTTGCCCAGGCTGATCTCAAATTTTTGGACTCAAGCAGTTGTTTTACCTCAGCATCCCAAAGTGCTGGAATTAAATAAAACAATAAAATCTGATTTAAAATACATCTTCTTTTTATTGTATTTTATCTATGACATACGAAAAAATTATTTATGTGAAGCATCATTTCTTTGGCTTGTTTTAAATAATCATTTTTTGTGTGTGTGTGCTAACTCTGGTCCAAGTCCTTCATATAGATAATCTCATTAAGTATTTTTAGGAAAAAACCTATGGTATACATTTTATTAATAATCTAATTTTAATATCAGGAAAGTTAAGCTCGAAAAGGGTCTTAAGACTCGTGGTCACAGACAAGAGACCTGAAGCCAAGTATTCTAAGATATGAGCAGATCTCATCTTCCATAGTTGTTTGTAAGATCTTTAATTTCTTTTGATTTGTGTATCAGCAAGGAGAATCCAGTCATGGAATATTATGGTGGCAATTGCCTCCAACTGGAACCAATTATCAAAATGTGGCAGGAAAATCTGACCTGGTGAGGAAAGAGAAGGTGGCAAAGCTGACTCAGTTCAAGTTCAAGATCTGCTGTTAGTGTGCATGTCACTGAATACAAATCATTAAATTTCCCTGAGCGTCAGTTTTGTTTTTCAAATTGGAATAATTGGATAATTAGATCTCAAAAGCATACATCATCATACAAAATAAGTAACTTTTCATTTGGCCTAACAATTTGGATGGGAAAATAAACTCATCTGTGTATAGTGATATTCTACCACAGCCTTATAAACAGTAATGTAAGTGCAAGTCATTTTTATTGCTCACAAAGTAGAATCTCTTTAAAACAGATCTATATCAAGTCTCATTCACAGTTGTTTTCTCACAGCTCTGTATTATTTGACTGACATACTTTGAAAACATAGTTTATAAGAGATCTCACGTGTTTATTTTATATTTATCTCTTTAACTATCTAGAATTTATATTGGTATATGATATAAGGCTATAACCAAATTTAATATAATTTTTCTATACTTTTCAGCCAGTTGTTCCTGGGTTACTTAAATAGTCCATCCTTCTCCCATTGATTTATTATATCAACTTAATAAATTTTTATTTTATTTTATTTTTATTTTATTATAAGTTGTGGATGACTAAACAAAGCTAATTAATATACACAACACCTCACACATTTATCATTTTGTGGTGAGAACATTTCAAATCTACTCTTTTAGCAATTATTGAGTATATAATAAATTGTTATTAACAACAGTCATCATGTTATACACTAGATCACTTGAACTTATTTCTTCTGCCAATAAAATTTTGTGTTCTTTGACCACCATCTTTCTAAGTCCTGCTCACCCTCCTTCAGACTCTTGAGACCATCATTCTACTCTCTGCTCTTATGCTTCTTCAAATTCCACATATAAGTTAGATCATGCAGTATTTGTTTTTCTGTGCCTGGCTTATTTCACATCCAGCTTCATCCATGTTGCAAATTACAGAATTTCCTTCCTTTTTAAGGCTAAATAGTATTTGACTGTATATTTACACTGCATTTTCTTTATCCGTTCATCCACTGATGAACATTTAGGTGATTCTGAATCTTGGTTATTGGGAATAATGCTGCAACAATCATTAATGTGCAGTTTACTATTTCACATACTGATTTCACTTCCTTTAGACATATACTCTGTAGTGGGATTGCTGGATCATATGGTAGTTCTATTTTTAATTAAAAAAAAATCTTCATAATGTTTTCCATGAGACTTTTCTAATTTACATTTCTACCAACAGCATATAGGGTTCTTTTGCTTCACATCCTCTCCAAAACTTGTAGAGTAGCCATTCTGACAGGTATGAGTTGATATCACATTATGGTTTTAATTTGCACTTCTCTGGTTATTAGTGATGTTGAGCATTTTTTCATATGCCTGTTGGCCATTTATATGTCTTCTTTTGAGAAATGCCTATTCAGGTCCCTTCCCATTTTTAATTGGTTATTTGTTTTCTTACTATTGAGGTGTTTGAGCTTCTTATATATTTTGGATTGAATGGTACTTCTTTTGCCTATATTCCATATATTTTAAATAATGATATTTTCTCATAAATAAAGTATGAGCGTAACCACAAGGTATTTCTCTACAGACAAACAAACAGATATTCTGTGTTACAACTGAGAGGTTAATTAGTAGGAAATGTAATTATTCCTCTTTAGGACTGGCTAGAGGAAAATTATGAGACCCAGTGCAAAATGAACATGAGGACCCATCAAAAAGATGAGTGATAACAAGTGCTGGAGAGGATGTGCAGGAAAGGGAATACTTGCACGCTGTTAGGGAGAATGTCAATTAGGACAGTCATTATAGAAAACAGTATAGAGGTTCCTCAAAAATCTAAACACAGAACTAACATATGATCCAGCAATCTTACCACTGGATATATATCCAAAGGAAATGAAATCAGCATGTCAAAGATGCACTCTCATGTACATTGCAGTATTATTACATTAAAAATTTATTAAGTATTTCAAAAAGAAAACAATGAAGCATTGTTCACGTGTGGAACCCCACCCAGCATGGAGCTCTGTCATGCACACATGAATCCAGCCCTGGTGCTAATAAGGCAATGTAGGTAGAGAAGAACATGAAATAAGCCTCATTCAAATTCCTTCTTTCGTGTCCTTAAAAAATTAACTGCAATAATTACATTATAAGACTAATATGATATCTATGCAATTTTAAAATAGCACATTAAAGCTGTGAAAATTATCATTTGTAATAGTTTTTCTCAGACTTTAATGAAGTTGTATGTTTGGAATGTAATTCTTCACTGAAGCTTTGGTTTATGATATGTGACTACTGGCCAAAAATACAATGGTGTGTTACTAATTAAGCCAATTTCATAAACTCCATTGTGGTCTCTTCTATCTTGGTTTCTCATTCATAACCATTTATTCTAAAAAGCACCCTAAATGAGCAGTTTTCAAAACATCTCCCTTACATGTAAACTACTTCATCTTCGTGGTAGAAGAAAGAAAAACTTAGCACAAATTTTGTGGACCATTTGTAATTAACTACCAGTAATTTAAAAGCATATACCCTTAGATCCACCTCTATGCATTTATCCTACAGATACAGTTTTATAAAAAGCACAGTCATGTACAAACAAAGATGCTACTAAAATATTTTACATAAAGCTGAGGGCTGGACAAAATTGGTCTAAATACAGGGCTCATAACTAAATTATGACATATCTGTGAAATAAGATTCTATTTAGTGATTACAAATAACCTTTATATATACCAACATGACAACATGTCCAAGAGACATGTCAAAAAGCAAGTTGCAGACCAGTATCTACAAGTATACATTTGTATATACATGAAAAATATATATATATGTACAATCGCTATTTATATATATATGCTTATTCTCTTGATTTAAATGAATATTATGTTGTCATTCAAAATAATAAAATTCCATAGTAAACTTTGGTTGAATACCTCTTCAGTAAATTAAGTGCTCTTCTAAGCTAGATTATCATAGCAACCTTATGACATAGATATTATAATTTTCCTCTTATTACAAAGAAAAACGTTGAAGAGTTGGGTGGTTCAGTATTATGCTTAAGATCACACAGCCAGTGGGTGAAACCCAGGAAATAAACTCTAGGCCTTGCATTCATAACCACTATACTGTACTACCTCTAGTATATGCACATTAGGGAGGACACATTTGTGTTTGGATAAGTACGGAAAATGTCTGAATCTACGTATGAGACCTGTTAACATTGGTCACCTCTGGAGATGGATTAGGAATGAAGTTTAACTTTGTATTTCATGCTCTGAAAACTTTGTTTTTTAACGTTGGAAATGTACTTCCTTAAAATACGTTTTAATATACAAAATGTGCAACAATTCTGGTTTTCTGCCCTCAAACCTTGACTACAGAATTTTTCAAGTTGTCTCTGAGTACAGAGCTCCTGCCCTCTGGTTTTATCCATTGAAAGATTAACTTGAATTACGAACTTAAGAAGATTCTTTGACTCACTCAATACTTACATTCTTCTGGCATATAAGATTGACATTTTATTGCTTTGTACAGTATGCAATTACATAAAATACACAACAAGCTCATCCAAATACCCAGTCATTTAGCTGTCTGTTTGGTGTACTTATGCATTCTATCATATACTGTGAGCAAAATACAGCCGAATTTGATCAGGCTGCTGTTTACAATTTAAAACAGGGACCTCTACATGACTCCTTTTTGGTATGTTTCTGGAAAGGTCAGGCACCAACGTGTTTTACCAAATAAAATTCAGATTTGAAGAATATGCCTTCTAAACGGATTTTTACTACCTGGACTTTAATAAGTTTTACAGGGCTTCTTTGTTAAATCGCCCTGACAATTTCCATTTCCAGTTGCTTCAATCATATTAACAGAAGGTAAAGTTCACAAATAGTAAAATATGTCATTGCACTGCATTCGGGTTTTCAGAAATAGATCACACACCTGACAAACTCACAAGACATAACGTTCTGCATTCCAATTCATGTTTGGCTTGGCTTATCTCATTTGGGGCAGAACAAGATGCCCTACCACAAACGGAAGTATCTCATTACTTAAGAAATAAAACATGTCTGCACCAAAGACTTGACAAATCCCATTAACTGTATAAGCAGAAGGATGATTTTTTTTTTCCCCTCAAGGAAAAGCAGAAAGGTCAGGGATGTGCAGTAGAAAATATGAGTGTAGATACACTAATGCTTGTATAGTTTAAAAAATAGATGGGTAAAATTATATCAGAATGCATGACTCTCTTACAGAAGTATTTCTCCTTTGAAAACGTGGTGCCATGCTCTATTCACAGCAGGGCTTAGCAAGAATGAGAGCAGAGAGGGTTTTCTAGGAATTAAATAAGACCATTCAGTTTTTGAAGGCTCATTAACAAATCCACATTCTACTATGTATCTTTCCGTTGGTATATATTATTTCGGCTCCTACATACTAGTCATAGGGTTAACAGTATGTGGTAGATCGGAAGCAAAGAGCCAGTGTCAAAATGCTATAAGGCCCTTGACAGGATAATTACAAGAGGTTGGAAAAGATCAAGGAAGGCTCAAAGAAGGGATGACAAGTGAATAGGGGTAGAGGCACTGTCCCTCATAATGGACCTGCAAGAAGTGACATCTACACAGACATCTGAAAAATGACTTTGTGTTACTTCATCAAGGTGGGTAACAGAGGGTGGCAAGAGCCAGTCTTATGCTTAGGCCTGGACTTGAGAAAGGACATGACAAATTGTGGTGACTACTGTATAAAATTTATTTCTTGTAGGTATTTAGCCTTACGTTAGTTTGCTACTGTTTCTTGCTGATGTTTGTACATTAATCTGTCATTTTCATTCTAGACTGCACATGTATTAATGACAAGGTCTACATTTATCCTGTATCCTCTTTCATCAGTTAATACTCCATATCTCCCTGGATATTTGTCCTCAAATAAAAAATAAGTCATTTAAAATATTTAGAATAAAGATATAAGAGAACTTATTTCAGAATAGGCTTTGATTCAAAGTGAAATTGATTTTTACAATATTTCTACTTATGAGAAAAGGCTGATATGTCTTAGCAGCATACATGCAAATAGGATTAGGTCAAATGAAGAGAAAAGCTCTACGTGCACCTCAAAGCAAATGTGCATTAATAATTCTTTGATTTGGACATGGGTTCAATAATAATCCATTTCCCTTTTTGTGCACAAATCCCCTTACATCTGATTAGAAAGGAAGCTCTACACATCCTGACATTGATATATACACACCTTATTTTAGTGTCTGAATTACCATGGCTTAATACAAATTTTAAACGGGAAGAGTTCCTTCTACAAACCTCATTCAATCCGTCACCCATCAACTCAACAAATATTTACTCAGCATCTACCATGTATCAGGCCTTTTGCTAGGCACAGAGACAGCAAGAGGCTCCCTCTTCTCCAGTATCTATAAATGCAGAGATGGCAGGAGGGGAGAGTCTCCACTGACCGGTACTGGTATTGTTTGTGTACAGTGATACTGGTTGTTTACATAGTGAAGTAATTCCAACCATACCTGTTGGAAAACAGATTCTACTGAATCCTCCCCCTACCACATGTCTTCTAGACTGCCTTATTCCCCTGACTCCTCCTTTAAGATCCCCAGAAAAATTTTGCAATCCAGTTAAAACCTATAATGGATAAGAAGGCATCCAGGACCCTTCATCAGCTCTTTGGGTGAGGTCTGTGCTTCCTGGTCACTGACAGTGCCATCTGGCAATCCTATACTGTGGTTGTCACCTCTACATATGGATCAACAGTCTGGACCAGTACTACATTAAGTGTGGTCTTCAGACTAGGCTCACATTACAAAGTGTTTGCTACCTGTCTCAGAAGAAACCGGAACATAAACGCAGAGTAAGCATTTAGAAACTTTAATATTCATTGATACATGAGTTTTATGTCTATTAAACTAATTTTTAAAATGGAGATTGCATTTTTTATATCTTTCTTTTATTTTTCTGGTGATTCATTTTTATTATATTTTACAAAAGCATCAGTCCACAACAGTTTGGAAATAAAAACAGCTAGTTCCACAACGTACAGAGAGTGAGAAGTAAGCACTCCACTCATCCAACATTCTGCAGTGAATGCTGCACATAAAGAATATGAATGAAATTTATAAGAAATACATAAACCACACTTTCTATTAACATAAGAGAAGACTGCTGGCTCCCTCTACTATTCCCCCTAGTGCAAACAAGGAGCACCGAAGAGAGACAAACAGACACACAGAAATATGCCACTGAGCACATTAAATTTCTACATTCACTCAGGTAATACTTGGATCTCTTGCCCTCTCAGCTATTCTGGTTAAAGGGTAAATTAAACCATACTTTCCCTAAGCAGTTTTGGTGAATGTGTCCAGCTCCCCGTTTGTACCTTGACTACATCTTTCTCCTAATCTCAGCTGCTTCATACAGTTTAATATATGCTCCATGCATGTATTAAAATATGTATAAAACTTAGATGAATAACTCATGTAAATTAAGAAGTATATTCTGCCATCTTGTCATCTAAACAATAAACTACCAGTTAAAATCAACCCCAAGGGGGTTAGCTTGGAATGATTTCTGTGAAATTGTATAGTCTTAACTTTAAGCAGTGTATAACTAATCCTTATATCACAATGAAACTAAGAATGTAAGAAGAAATGTGTCATGTCTTATCTTTAATATCCTACTAGCTTTATTACACTAAGTTTTAAGTCATTTTTCTAGATAATTCTCAATTATTTAATTGGAAAGACTTAAATTTGATTTTAACTCAGAATATTCCGTCAAATTACAATACTTCCATAAAAGTTAACGCTGCTTTAAAAAAAAAAAAAAACTACATCTGGATGATCAATATATACAAATTTTTATCTGGTAGAGGCAAATGGTAAAATATTTATAGATGAAATAATATGATGTCTGTATCCCAGTATTTATCTATTTATATTTATCTACAAATACTTTATAAATATTATAATATAATATAATGTATTCTCATAGGGTGAGAAGTTGGTAAAAGACTTAGATGAAACAAGATTCATAGTAGGATAAATGTTAAAGCTAAATGATAGACATGTTGAGACTTCCCATACCATGTTAATTACTCTGTTTTTGTGTATGTTTCATAAATTCTATAGTAAAGGCAAAATAGATGCAAAATATGTATATGCCTATCTTTTCCCACAAAGTTTATTCTTTTTATAAAACTAGCAGCAAAGAATTAATATTATAAAGGAGTAACAGACAAAATTTATAATCTAGGTAGTCAAAACTATTAATTAATTAATTGTTTAGATTTTGTTGTAATATGTTCTGATTGGGAACTTTAGACAAAGAATAATATGAAACCTACAACAGAGCAAGACATGGATTTTCTCAATGTAAAGTAAAAATGTAAATTGCTTAAATTTTCTTTCTAGTAAAGGTATTTGGAAAAAAAAATTAGATTCAGAAAACTAAAAACAGGCAATCCTTTTGCCATTTGTACAGCTGCTATAGTCTGAATGTTGTATCCCCCCAAAGTGCTTATTTTGAAATCCTAACTCCAAAAATGATGATATTAGGTGGTGCGGCCTTTTGGGAAATCATTAGATCATAAAGGCAGAGACCTCATATATGGGAATGATGCCCTAATAAAATAGGCACAGAACTTATTTGCCCCTTCCACAATGTGAGGACACAGCTAGAAGGCGCCAGCTGAGCCAGGAACCAGGCCCTCAACAGACAATGAATCTGTCAACAGCTTGGTCCTGGACTTCCCAGCCTCTGAAACGCTGATAAATAAATTTCTGTTGTTTATAAGCTACCTAGTCTACGGCATTTTATTATAACAGCCCAATGGGACTAAGGCAACAAAAAATAGATTGGGACTTTTAAATTAAATATTTAATGGTTTATTATTGAAATTTCAATAATCATAAATATCTAAAATGTGTAGTAACTTGACATGATAACCAAATCTTGAAAATGTACCCAATACAGCAATTCTGAAACCCACACAGAATGTTTGCCATTTTCTAGCATATTCAGCACACTGATTTTAATAGAATATTTAGGTTGAGTCAAACTGTGAAGCAAACAGTATTTTTTTCCCCTCTGTCAAATTATATTATTTATTAATTTATCTGGCAGAGTTTGCCTATTGCTCGGATATTATAGAACGTTTTGCATGAGAAAAATTTCACCATAAACAGTGGGAAACATTTTAATTCAAAGAAAAAAATAGCACATTGATGGATAGAATTTTTTCTATGTTTTTATCCCATGCATTTACTTAAACACTGGCATGGGCAACATTTATCTGCAAGTGAGCACTACAGGATAAAAGAATGAGTAAACAAATAGTAAAGGAACAACACAGAAAAACTCAGAAACAGCTGTGAATGTTTAATCTGACCGCTGTTTTCCTTTTTGTTTTTTCCATGTCCACTTATGTCTGGTTGTGATTTTATATTGCATACATAAAATACAGTCATATATTCTGCTCATGAAATTGACCCTACTTATTATAAGAAATTAGACATGACAGCTTCTCATAGATGCTTTATACTTTGAGAGTCTTAGAAAATCTGAGGAAAGATTCTAATGACATGAGCAAAATATCCCCAACTCCAGCTCTGATTCCAAATTCTACACGTTATTGAAATCCTCTGGGATCCAGTAAATTTTATACTGATGTTCAAAATAAGTAAAACACACTTGAAATGCTTGTCAGCAAAATCTTTAGGTGTACAAGTGACCATGCCAGAATGTCTACCATCCTGTAAGCCAAGTAGTCATCCATACATATTTGCATAAACCTTAATGGGAATCAGGTTCCAAATAATAGTGTCCTTAACCATCAATTATATGACAAAGCAAAGGGAATGTTATAATACCAGTGAGTATATGGTGAACAAAATCTAGGAGTAAGAACAGACAGCCATCCCCTATGTAATTTATCATTAAACAACCTAAAGACTTTTAACAGACAATCTGCAACCTCAAAGTACTGGAGCATGATTCTGCAAAACTATTTACTAAGAAAAGTCTAACTCTGTAAACTCTGAGTTTCACCAAAGCTAAGGTGATATAATTCATATCTATCCACCTCCAAGGAGTAAAAAGAAAAATCTGCCTTATTTCATATCTTAACAAAGCCAGAAAGAAGGGAAAATGCAAGAAGATCACATGCTAAGGTCAAACTGCTATATATGACCAGGTTCTAAATAGTTGTGACAATCTCTTTGGAAGTACAATGAACATGTTAGCAACATTAGCATGAAAGGACATAAATTATCAGTACTTGACATGGAATACTACATCCATCCACTAAAATTGAGTTAGGGAGAACATTACAAAGGATTCCCAAAGCTGTACTGTTTCTCGGTCTTGTAGAATCTGAACTGCCAAAGTCAAGTATAATTGAAATTCATTTTTATCCTCACTGAATAAAGGAAAGAAAGTCATTATAAGATGTAATTTTTGCTTCATTTTGGAGGAGTATGTCAACATAGTCAATATGCCAAAGAGACCTCAAAACACCTAAAATTTAATTGCCATCATTTTCTAACTCCATTAAAAAGATATGCTGTAGACAAATGCCAACCAAATTTCCACTTCTCTAGTAGTCTATCCCAGGGGGAAAACTAATGATCACTAACTGCTAAGATCCACTGAGCGATAGATATTGAAAGCTAAAGGAATAGAGCTGTTTCCTGAAAAAAAAAAAAAAACTGAACATCCATTGCAAATTATCCAGTGGCATAATATATGTTTTCCAATTCTAATTGAGGAAATTTTTAGTGATCAAAAATTTAATGTTTGAGCTCATTTGCAGGTACTGTAGCATACTTGTTTTAGTCAATTGGTTTCTTCTTTTCCACATTTAGTTGCCTAGTCTCTGAAAGAGAATTAACTTGCTTTGAGTCATTCAATGAAAATCAGAGAGCCCACCATGTGCAGAACCGTACAGGAAGCATGAAGGTGAACCAGGCATCGACTCTGCCTCCAAAATGAGGAGCATCCAAGGACTAAACTTAAAACATGGAAGTGTCATAAAGTCTTAAGACTGGACTATGATAGAAGTTCAAAAGAAAGGAGATATAACAAACTACAAATGTTAGTATAACATGTCATTAAAGATATTTAAAATATTATTTCCAATAAGTAATCATATGGTTTCTTGTCACTTAAAGATGAAATATTATATACTCACAAATTGCTGTTTACAATATGTAAAAAATAATTATGGAGGGCAACAAAATTAAGATGGATTTTTAAATGTAATGTGAAACAAAATGATCTGCCTTTATTATTCTCAAATAGGGTTTCTCAACCTCCATATTTTCGATCAAATAATTCTTTATTGTAGCAAAATGAGGCACTATTCAATGCATTGTAGTATGATTTGCAGCATCCATGCCTCTACCCACCAAACAGATGCCAATGGCAACTTGTGCCCCAGTTGTGAACACCATAAATGTTTATAGATGTTGAGAACCAGTGTTCTAAAGCAGTGGTTCAGGTGCTAGCTTTGGTATTAACATAGTGGCCAGTTCCTCCAGGTAAGCATTCTTAAGCATCCCAGATGAAACACATTGTCTCCATTATGCTCCCTTATATGTACACCTCTCGATAGCTCTTTACCATGTCTAACAATTACCTATTTACTTATCTGCACCTCTCTGTAAACCGTAAGTTTCCTCAGGTCTGGAACTGTATCTTACTCATTATTGGTTTTCTATACACTAAGCAGTCTATGCATATACTTTATGCTGAATGAATCAATGAAGGAAGGTAGAAAGGAAGGAAACAAAAGAGGTAGGTAGCTGAACTGACCAATGAAGTGTGGAGAGGTTCTGACATTCATCATATAGTGTCAGTGGATGCCAATATTAACTTTCCTCTCAGTCAAGACAACCACACATATCTCCAAACATTGCCAGATGATCCCCCATGGGGAGCAAAATGCCTCTTGTTGAAAACCACTGCTCTAAAAGATTGTACAGAGAAAGTTTCAGCCTTGTTCTAAAAGGAAAGATGAATTTTGCAGTACTTTCTTTCTTTGTCCTACTCCATTCAAAAGAAAGAGCTCTAATACATTAATGGCTTCAGAGTTAGACACAAGATAGGATGTTGATATCCAGTTGGCTGTATGATTTTAATAAATTAGGCTCTTTGAGCTTGAATTTTTTCATTTGTAAAACTGGGACATTAATGATTACCACACAGAGTTATTTCAGTCAACAAGTATTATTACTTGCTGCTTCCTGGCTAGGCACTGTGCTTGGTTCTGAATATATATAGTGGGAGTGGGAATAGTTATGATCTTTGCATTTATATTTTATACTCTAGTCTGGAAAAGCAACAGTAATCCAGTCGATCCACATAAAATTTAAATTACAAATTGTCAGATAAACTCTATGATGATGAAGAAGGTTCCATGAGAACAGATAAAAAGGGGAGCATGACCTAGAACTGGGGGTAAGATTTGTCGAAGGAACTGCCACTTGACCTTGGGCATGAGGGATTCATGACAGTTAACTATGAAAGAGGAGCAAGGGGTGAAAAGCAGGGATTAAATGCGACAACAGGTGAAAGCACAAGGCTGTCCTGATATCCTGATACTCTGCAGATAATCAGTGAATGCAAGGAACAGGTTATAAATAATCATCACTGTCCCTAACAAAATTAACAGATAGGAATAAGACATTAAGCAAAGTGACATTGTATTTAATATCTCTATCACAACAAAAAAGTATGCATAATTCATTTGACAGAATTCTGAACTAAGATAATAGCTGTAAGAAAACTATGATACTAATAATGTTGAAGCAAAAAAAAAAAAAACGATTACTTTGGAGTACAGAATGTGGGTGCCTTTAACATCTTTACTTTCTGAATATACAATTTCACATTGTATTTTGCATTATGGTTAAATTCTTCAACTAGGGAACAACAAGGATTAGCACATAGTCCACTTAATAAAACCCAACCATTCCACTGTGCTAACAGTCCCTATGAGAACTCCAGCCATCAGTTAAATAAATCATTTGGCTGGGATTGGAGCATTTACCATATGCACAAGTTACTAATTTCCTGGACATTATCAACCATTAGCTGGTTTCCTGTGTCCCAGCAAATGCTGAGGTGAGAGACTTCATTGCCAAGACTGAACATTTCAGTCATTGGTCCACGGACCATTTCCTCTACCTAAGATACAATAACACTCTATATTTGTAATTCTCCTGTCAAATGCATATGGAAAATGGCCAGAAAGTTCAAGTGAAGGAAAATGTGTAAAAAAGAAAAACTAACTTGTACCAGTGTACAATGCAATTATGCTGGCAAAACTCTGTTAAAACTTTGGGAATTCAGTTGTCCACAGTAAAAGAAGTATGAAACAGAGCAAATCACCAGGAAACTCCCACACAGCATGTATGGATTTACTTAGAGATCAGAGTGTGTCCAAATGAATGACAATTGTAATTTTCTTCATTCCTAATATACAAATACTGCTTTCTGGCTAATCAAGAGTTTCCAAGGTGGGGAAGGAATACACATGGTCCCTCTTAACTCTAATCAAGATCTCATGGCCTATGCTTACCCATAAGCAGATGTCACCACTGGCCTATGCTTACCCATAAGCAGATGTCACCACTGTCTCCTCTTCTGTTTTATCTTGGTGGCTTCAAGGCATAAATTAAAAAGTACATCATCCAACAAAAAGGACTGAGAGTCTGAACTGAATACTTAAGTGACCAGAGCATTTTGTCACTCTCAGTATTCTAATCAATGGCTTATTTAATGTGCAGAAAAGAGAACAACTTTGTTAACAATCAGAAATTATTTGCTCAGTGAAACATTTGAACAGTAAAATAGGGGGGTAGTCTGTTTTTTAATACTGCGATGATTATTGACAATATTTTATTAAGGCAAACACATGTCCCTTAATTTTTAGCATGCATAGTGTTCCCCATTTAACCTTGGCATGTAACTTCATCATACTGAATATTTCTTTAAGCTCTCTTCTTCCAGCCCAAAAGTCTCTCTCTATATGGAGACCATTTGAAAAGTTTCAAGGCCTTATCAGTAATGTTATTCTTTTATTCTTAGACATCCCTTTAGAACCTAACAGCTTACTGACTAGAGAAGGAGGGCCCCCAGTTTTATAATTTCAAAGATGACATATACACTTGTATCTTTTAGATTCAGTATAAAGAATTACATGAATTTTAGTTTTGATGACAGTTATTAGCAAACATCAGAATTACATTTCCTAAGCAATATGTGCTTAAGAAACACAGCAATGTGTAAAATTAATTTTTATATATTTATATGTATTTTTATATTTATATATATTTATTATGTAAAATAATTAATAAATATATATTTTATGTTATGTTATTTTATTAGGAAGAACTCAATGGTCACAATCAGCAGCTAATTAAAGAGGCTGATTTGCCTCAGCATTTGATCAACATGGTTCCATCACTGTTCATGCTCTGACAATCCATTAACCAGCACATGCCATGTGACAGGTTTGGTTTCTGAATAATCAGCTAGGTAACATTTTATGGATAACATTTATTATCTTTTTTATTATGCTGTTTTTATTTAGTTACAAAGTAGCCAATGTTGTTGGAAAACGGATATGATTATTGAAGAAAAAAATCACCACACTTCCCTACCTAGAGAATTTTACTATGACTTTTATGATGACCATTTTCCCCTAAGATTGAATATGCTTCCAAAAATACTATTTTAGTGGCAGTAGTTGATGGCTTTGCCATAATTTTCAAGCTACTACTACATTAATGAAACTTTGTCAAGCAGAATTATTTTTGGCTATTTTATGTTTTTAAAATTTTTTCCATTTACAATTCATGCTACAATAGAGTATGATCCGTGTCTTAGTTTTGTGTTGTTTAAAAGAAATATATGAGTCTGCATAACTTATTTATTTTTGTTTTTTAAAAGAGGTTTATTTAGCTAATGACCCTGCTGACTGGAAGACTGGGCATCAGGTGATCTCCTCAGGTTGCTTCCACTCAAGACAGAAAGCAAAGGGAAGCCAGGGTGTGCAAAGACAACATGGCAACAGAGAAAGCAAGAGAGAGGGGCAGGTGGAGGCTCTTTTTACCAACCAACTTTTGTGGGAACTAATGGAGCAAAATCTCATTTATTACTGTTAGGAGGGCACCAACATTCATGAGGGATCCACCTTTAGGACCCAAACACCTCCGACTAGGCCCAACTCCAACACTGGGTTCAAATTTCAGCATGAGGTTTGAAGGACAAGCATCCAAACATTAGCAATCTGAATCTCTGATTTTTATTTAAGCTAGATTTCTAGAAGAAAGTTACTGGTTCAAACACGAAAAGTGATTTTCAGAAAAATCAAACCAATTCACATTTCTACAACAAGTAGTAACTTTATCCAAATATTATTATTCTATTTGTTTTAACTAATGTAGTGAAAATAGTATCTTGGTTTTCTGTTTATATTTATTTTATTACTAGTAATATTTATGATGATTTATAATGTGGATTTTCATATGTGACTTGCATGTTTACAACTTTTTTTGTTTACTATATTTGTCTTTTAGCATATTTGCTGATTTGAGTAAACACTTTATGTATTCAGATCGGTTTTTGCACTTCAAATGGAGAGTCTTTTTATGCTTCACTGAGAAGTCTGAGTATACAATTTTGTGGTCATATCTTCTATAATCGGCAATCATTACTCTTTTTCATCTTCTGAGTTTTAACCCTATATTGAATATATACAAAGAGCCAGGTTTTGTTCCTTTTTAGCTAACCAAGTTTCCTTCCTACATGAAAGTTTGTACATTTTTGTTTTTAATTTTAGCTATGTTTATAAAAAGTCTAAATACCTGTACACATGAGTATTTTCCTGTTGATTGGAATGTGTTCAGTCCTTTCAATCTCCATGAAAGGATGTGTCATCTCTGGAAAGATATCTTTAGTTTCTGTATTTGCTTACTGTTTCCATTTCAGCTACCCTTATTTCTTCTTATGGATGATGTACCCACTGTTATGTTAAATCTCCAATCCCTTTTTTTCTATTTTCTGTTTTAGATTTATTTCTTTTAAAGTTTTTGTTGGTACGTAGTAGGATTATTTATTTACAGGGAACATGAGGTATTTTGATACAGGCATGCAATTTGAAATAAGCACATCATGGAGAATGGGGCATCCATCCCCATAATTTATGCTTTAAGTTACAAACAATCTAATTATACTCTTTATTTTAATATGTACAATTGAGTTATTATCGGCTACAGATACCTTATTATGTTATCAAATAGTTGGTCTACAAAAAAAAAAAAAAAAAAAAAAAAAAAAGGATCTCCACTCTCTGTCCACCATGCTTGCCATGTTTTCTTTCATTCTTTTGACAATTTGAGTTTTATTTTCCCCTGTACTGGGAGAGCTCTTTTAATAAGTTCTTTAAGATATTAATATGATTTTCTGTGGGGCTAATTCTGCCCCAACTATCACCAATATGAAATTTAGTTCTATTACTGCATTATGTTTGTTCTTTGTAATACCTCATTTCACTTAGTTCCCTTTGCTCTTTAGCTTAATGTTTCTTCATTTTGTCATATTGAATTTACACTCAAGTTTGTTCTCTCCTTGTAGGTTTTTGTCCCTTTTAAGGAAACATCTTGCATCTATCTTCTAAGTTCATCACAAATACAGTTAAGCATTAAATATTATTGGAGAAATGTTTTTAAAAGATACATTCTCAGATTGTGCTTTTAGAGACTCTGACCTGTTCGTTCTTAGAGGGAGTTAGGGAGTCCAGGGAAGAGAAAAATTAAAAAGATGAAGAAAATAAAATACAAAAGAAAGCACCTCCTCAAATGAATCATATTCAGCAGGATTGATTGCAATATCATATGCCTATATTTGACAATATGATATGGTTGATATATATTTGTGTGTAATCTTATCTTCTAGAAGTTAAGCAATGGGGAGAGAATAAGAAAAACAGGACTTTTATATAAAATAATTAATTATAGAGTAAAGAGACATTAAGAATCTCAATTTTGCTCTAAGATTTTAACAGTAACTACAAAATCCTTGACTGTTTCTAGAAATGTGTTGCCTATTAATCTTGGTCTTTCAAGGGTAGTTGCTGATAATTTTTTACTGTATCTTTGCATATTTCATGCGGAAATTGGGAGTGGTTTCCTCAGGAATATATAAAGCCAAAAGCTGAGTAGACACTTGTAATGATGTTTACATTAGCAAATCAATATTTTCTGGGAGTTTAGAATATAGACTTTTGTGTGCTGCATTCTCCAATATAATAAATGTATTCATCTGATATTGTATCTTTATAAGGTGGTGACATTTCTTACATTAATGTCTAACTATGAATGTTTCCAAAATCAGATACCTAAGGATACACTGGTAAGTGTTGGTCCCCCAAGTAACATGTCATTCTTCTCACGGAATGTGATTTATGTTTTTTAATGATGATTATTTCAGTAATGTCCATCATCTTATCAGAAATTTACTTTAGAATCAGAAAAGAGTAAAATTAATTTTGTGCTCGTCTTATCAAGCAATTTTGTTCAGTTATCTTAAATATAAACACCAGGGAAGACAATTTATCTTTGATACATAATTTCCAAACGGATCCTTAGGCTAAAAGTAATTCATGAGTATGATAAAATGAGCTCTTAGTATTGCTTCATTTAAAACTTTATTTCTTTTATAGAAAGGTATGAAATTGCAAATGTCACTTTCACAGAGAAGTCAAAAATTCAATTTCAACAGGGAAAGAAAGTCTGGTTTTGTTTCTAATGTCACCATTTTGCTATAGTTGAATATTTTCTTAACTTTGGAATATTCCTTAGATACGAAGAAGAAGTTAATGTGCTTGCAGATGTTGGAATGTCAACTCCCACTGATTTAGCCAGCAGACTCTGTTTCACAGTGTGATTAAGTAATTCAAGTAGCAGTTAAAAAGTGTGCTCTGGACACGGTGAGAAAAGAGGATCAAAGTGAGTATGTTGCCTTCTTATCCACAATGCCCACATTTCTGTTTTGTTTTCGTGTGTCCACTGTAAGCATTTGTGAACAGCACTCACAAGTGTCCTAATGATGCACATCATGGTGTAATAAGTATAGCATGCACACAAAACCAGAGATCACAGAGATTTGTCATTCAAGTTTGCTTATTACTTATCTTTAAATTTCATTTTCAATAAAAGGCAGATGTGCTGAAGAGCTGTCAAACATGTTTTACTTATTGTGTTATTGCATGAAAAAATAGCTATGATAATTAAACATCTTCAAAAACATGTGTTTTGTGAATTTTTATGCATACACATATGTGTAAATATATATGCAAGTGTATAACCAATTTCTTTAAGGCTTCTAAACTATGAGAGTTATTGGTCTTCATTTCCAAATTCTTGTTGTCTATTTTCTCAAGAAACAAAGCTGTCCATCTTGTTCCATCCCACCAGTCAGTGGTTAGAAGGATTATACTGAATCACTGTTTGTAAGCTCAGGAATTGTGTCCTCCTGAATAACTGGTTAGGATAGTGAATTAAAGGACCATTTCTTAAATGGTGCAAAAGTTAGTTTGAGGTCACAAATATTTATCAGAATTGAAAACCATTAAAATATAACCAGTATTGATTATTCATTTGTTTGTTTCCATATTCATTGATTCCACAAAGATTCATGAAATCCACTATGTATATCAGGGAATCCAGAAGATTCTGCAGTTGACTGATTTAATAATTTTGTCCAGTCTGTTATTCTGTTTTAGAAATTCAAAAGCCAAGCTCCACTGAAGAGACTAGAAAACAGCATTAGCAGACTTATAATTTTCTTGAAAAGAATAAGGCTTTGGAACCAGGAAGGTTTGGGCTCGAAGCCACTCACTATCTTAGTGAATGGGGAACATCTCCTATTTTTCATCTGTACAACTGGACCAATAATACCTACCTCCAAGGATTTTAGTAAGAATTAAATAAGATAACAATTATAAAAGCATGTAACCTATTCAGTAGCATAAGGCTGATGTTCAAGAAGCAATTTCCTTTATTCCCTGAACCCCATGTGCAACGATGGTGATTAGAGAAAGGCCCTTTTCCCTTCAACTTTAAGAACAAATTATTAAAGCCATGAATGAAGACTATCCATTATTTAGTTTTCTCAACAGTACATCAAGAAATGAGATCAGTCAGTGGACATATTCTCTTCAAAGATCAAAGAGACAGGATGAAAGTGTTGATATTTCTCTCTTTTTTTTTTTCTGAGATGAGTCTTGCACTGTCACCCAGGCTGAAGTGCAATGGCACAATCTCAGTTCAACTTTTTTCCTTGCCTTTTTGCAGAATAGATACAGTTAAAGGACTTGAAGAGAGTCTCAGAGCACACCAGAAGTAAACACAGAAACAGAAGATGGGCCATGAACTTGGTAGTGTACAAGTTTCTCAATGTTAGAATGTTCAACCATTTAGCATAATACTTGTAAGACATAATTCTAATATTCCAATTAATTCAATCATTTTTTAGGGAACAGTATAAAAATAAAATGCAGAAAGCAATTACAATTGGTTATGAGTTGGGACCAGGAAAGCTTCCATTCCTTCTCACTGTATTTTCCCATGGAAAGATAGTGATGTAATACTCCTGGACCTTCTCTTAGTTGTCCACTTACATAATACTTCCAAATGGGAGAAATAATAAGTCATTTGACTTGTGAGTTTGAGAGCGAGAGCTCGGCAAGCATGGCTCATTGCTCTCTCCCTTGTCCTTAGGATTCATCTGCCAGTAGAGAGGATATTTACTATTTCCTCCTAGATATCGAAAGAAGAAAAGATCTTATCCATGGGTGGGGAGACACATTGTCCGGCACTCCTTGTGACTGAATGGCTAAACCAAATTTTGACATTCGTTATTAAACAAATTCATTTTTCTCACAAACCTAAGTCACATTTTCCTAATATAACACCATTAGTCATACAATCAATAGTTTACCTATTTTGACACAGTTCTTTGTCTTTTCCAATGGAATCAGAATCTATATGGGACAAAGCATCACTTAATTAGGCACACCCACGTATAACAATGGTGATAGAGAAATAACTGTTTCCTTTCAACTTTAAGAACAAATTGTTAAAGCCATGAAGGAAGCCTACTCATTATTTAGTTTTCTCAACAGTACATCATGAAATGATTAATTGACTGAGCTCAGACAGTGGACACATTCTCTTCAAAGAGGCAGGATAGGATTAAAGAAGTGTTGATATTTCTTTTGAGACTGAGTCTCACACTGTGATCTGAGCTGGAGTGCAATGGCACAATGTTAGCTCATTGCAACCTCCGCCTCCTCGGTTCAAGCATTTCTCCTGCCTCAGCCTTCCCAAGTACCTGGGATTACAAGCGTGTGCCACCACGCCCAGCTATTTTTTTTTTTTGTATTTTTGGTAGAGAGGGGGTTTGACTATGTTTGCCAGGCTGGTCTTGAACTTTAGACCTCATGATCCTCCTGCTCGGCCTCCCAAAGTGCTGGGATTACAGGCGTGAGCCACCATGCCTGGCTGATATTTCTCACAGGTTGAAGAGAACTTCAATTCCAGACATATCCTTCAGTAAACAAGTGCCTGGTCAACTGACAGGGATCCCAGTTTAAGACACTGAGGCAATTCTTTTCTTGATTTTTGGTTTTGCCCAATGCTAGGAAAGTAGAGGATTTTACTAGTATCCATATGCACTATTTCACTCAAGATGACACAGTAGAGTCCTTGCAAAAGCAGAGGGTAGTACCCACAGGCAGATTATGGAAATCATTTAATATAAGCTAATACAAATATTTAACTTTAGATGAGTCTGCTTCAAAAACTTCAAATAATTAATGAATAGGATTAAGATCAACCCTGACAATTTCAATATTGAGTTTTGAATCCCTGCATTCAGCATTAGGATCAGGAAAATAATTGAGCCAAGCTGACATAACCAACAAAGCAGACATTCACAAATATTTTATAGACATGTAAAAGATCCGCCAATAAATATTTCTTTTCCAGAAAACTTTAAAACCTCCAGTCATGAGAAAAATAATACTCCTGTTTTTTAGAGATGTTTGTCTGTTGAAGATGCATCCCATAGGAGCAAATGATACAAGCATTCATTTTAGGAAATGAGGTAGAGCAAGGTTTACATTACCAGCATCAATCACTCAGGAGTAATGAACTATGTTAAAAGCAACATCAGAATGCTTTCCTTTGGAATCAGTTATTTAAAGTGCATTCCACAACTGTAGAGGAGGGTGTCTTGTCATATTCTTACACCCACCGTAAAACAGAACAACATGATTTGAAGAAGACAAGTGTTAAAACAAAAATTTACTGATCAATTAGAATTTGACTCATATGAAAAAAAATCTTCAAAAAATGCAGTATTAGGATGACTTAAAATCAGACAACTCCCACAAAAAAAGCGGGGGAAATGATGGTAGTTTATGCAACTCTTCTATTATTATGAAGATGCAGGATATAGATGATAATAAAAGCCAAAGATGCTATCTCACTAAAGAGTCTGCTCTAGTTTAAATTACTACAGAAATTTTTCATAACCGTCACTTAAATATACGCATAGTTTTCTCCTCTCATTGCTTTTAGAAATACGTTCAAATGTCGCTTGATTAGAGAGGCTTTTCCTGACCACTATACCTAAAATACCACCATCCCCATCTCCTATTTAACCACCATCCCCATCTTCTATTTTGTAACTGTAACTGGTTGTCTTCAAACCACTTGTTACTACCTAATATATTATATCTCTTTGTATAATGATTACTTTTTGTAAACCCCTGTGTGATCTTCAGGAAACTTTGTTTGACTTCGTGCTGTCTGTACCATGCAGAACAATCCTTGTGGATAGTGGTGTTCAACATAAATGTGTTAAAAAAGTAGGAGAATGAGAGATTCCTGCTTCAATTCTGGGCGACAGATTTTGTCTTCATGTGGGAAAAAATGGGATACAGGCAAATGATAACATATAGGGATCTCTGATCCTTTGATCTTATTGCAAAACAAAAAGATATGGAGATTATTCTAGAAACATTAGCATGCCCAGACAAACCTTGTCCATCACTAGGTAAAGTATTAATTGAGTTTCCTAATTAGAGAGGAAACACCTCTCTAATTGCCTACTCACAGTACCCTGGAACAATGCCTCTTTCCTTCCTACATAAGAGCCCTTGAGAAGTTGAGGTTTCATCCCACTGTAGTGACCCTTAAACATCAAATAGCCTGTTTATTCTGCTTTTTCTAGAAGTGATAAAAACAAAAATATTAATACTATCGTAGACTATAGTAGTGTGGCTGACAAATACTGTCACATACCTGTACATTCAGAAGAGTAGTTTTGGTAGACAGCAAGCCACATTTATGAGGCCAATAGTTGCACTTTTCTAAAATCTTCCAGAATATTCTATTGAATACACCCTTCCTTAATTAATTAAAATTCTTCTACTGAAATATAACATATAGCTTCATTGTGGTGATATATTTTGTAAATTTAATGTGTGTGTGCATTCGAACTTAAAATATTTGTTTTTGTATATTCCTTGATTTTGACTTTTCATCTTTTTATATTTCAAGTAAAAAAAAAAAATCCACTAATTTTTTTGCTTTTTCCCAAAGACAACTACTATCAAGGCCATTAATTTATAAGAGAAGTCCTTTCTTCTGGTCGCAATCTAGTTCTCTGCCATGGTAGACATAATATTTTATATTATGCCTGTCAAGGTATTTGACATCCTCTGGGATGCTTAGTCTCTTTTGTGATTGCTTAACTGAGATTTACTCTACAAATCCCACTGGAAGTGAATCATCTTTGGGAACTGCAATGGCAGTCTGGTAGCAGACCTGATGAAGTCTTATCTAAAGGCCCTGAAGGGGAGTGACTTGTTTTCTGTAGACATTTTCTCCAGAATAAGATGTGTTGGGTTTACTAATATTTGGAATTGATGGAATGCAATAATTGATGGAATGCAAATAAGAAAGAAACTTGATAAGCCTGAGATTACTCAAGGATTGGTTGGCAATAATTGGTGACTGTTTACTACATAGAGCCATTCTAGTGTCTCTAAATATATATCCAGGAAGAGCCTCCAAAGCTGTGCAGTTCTCCAGTGAGGCCATACAGAATAAGGAGCAAATAAGATCCCTCTGGATGACAGAACCAGGGATCACATGATTGTATAACCAAGGAATTTATTGCACTGACAATGCAAGAATTCTAATTCTGCTTAACGTGATTTGATATATTTGAGATCAGTAATTTAGCCTTGCTTCCAATTTTCTCCTTTCTTAAATGGTCATTTTCCCATAAACACATGTATCCTGTTTCCCATACATGTATACATGTGTCTCATAAATACATGCTTCTGTGTCATTCTATAGTATGAGAATTCAGAGAGATAACTTCACTTTTAAACGTATGGATTGCTGAACTATGAGAAGGATCCATGGGCCTGTTGTAGACAATGGCATCACCAGATGCAATCACAAAACAGAGGTTTGAGGTGGGCTCCTTTCGGGAAAGAATTAATGCATGCCACCTAAAATGTATGTATGCATGCTGCCTGTAATGATGTCATGGATGCTGAAAAGCCAAGGGGGACTGTTCTTAATTTTCTCTACTGCAGAGGCAAAGAAGTTAAAATACTCATTGTCTCATATTCTCTTACAAGAAAGAGGAAAATCATGTGACTCAGTTTTGGCTTTTGAGTTGTAAGCACAAGTTGCTAAGTTGAGATTCTTGAAAAGCCTTTAAAAGGACAAAATCAGCCGTACTGCTCCTTTATCTATTTGCTTTTTTCTCTTTTTCCTGGATTAACTGTGGATACGAGAGCTAGAACTTTAGAAGCCGTCTTATAAATGTATGACATAAAAGCCAGAGAAAAAGAATGGCAGAGCTGCCTTGATCCTTGATGGCACCCCAAAGAACTGCCCTCCATTGTCTGTCTATGGCCTTCTTCCTACATGAGTAAAATAAACATCTGTAAGCTAACATTGTTAGCAGGGGTTTCTTCACTTTTTTTCATGCTTACAGAGACACATATTCCTTGGCCAATAAGTGTTTTCTCTATATCCTGAAGTTGGCAAGAACAGTAACAGTCAAAATTCTTAGTGTAGAGCTGTAGCAATTCAGGAGACAGAATGTTAAACATTCAGAATAAAAATTTTTACGGAATCTTCATTCTCTAATATTCAGTACCCTACCTAGACAGAGTAAGCAATAAAAATGTTTGCTGACTGATGCTATTTATTATATATTTTAAAGAAACTAATTTGGAATAAGACACACTTCAAACACGTATTAGGATCTATAGAAGGTTTAGTAGCAAATCTGAATTTAACGTATAATAATATTGAATAACATTTACTGAATTCTTACTATAATCTAGGTTCTATGCTAAATACTTAATGTATTTTCTAAAAGTCTCACAGCAATTCTATAACCTAAGAGTTATTATTAGAGAAGTTCAGAGATATTTAAATAACTTAGCCAAGGTTACATAGCCAGGTGGTACCAGAGCCAGGATTCAAGGCCAAGCTTACTTCCCTCCAAATCTATGCTCATAACCACTATGTGTTACTAAAATATTCTGAATCTGATTTCCTAAAAGAAACATGTCTTTTGATACCAAAAAAAAAACCCTTTGTGGCAGAACAGTAAGTATACAGAAAAATGTTCATCTGCGTTAGTGGTTATTCATTATTAATCAATTACCACTTCTTGGATGATTTGCTACTGGTTGACAGAGCAGTTGGATTTTCCATATGCACACATTAGAATAAGCTAGCTAAATAAAGCAATTCACTTGGAGAGTTTTATGTTAGCTGAAGGTTACTATTGGGAAACTAGATTATTAGTAATATTTTTATTTTAATATCCTGGAGTCATTAAAATGTGATACCACAACCTGCATAGTAGGATATTGATAAGAACAAGGATGCAGGAAGTGATTCAGTAGATACTTAAATGGCAAAAAATATAGTGCAAGTTTCACACACCCTGCAGACTGCAGGTTTATATGATAATAAATAATAGTTATCACCAGGAGAAAGGGGGGAAATGCCATGAAATCCAATAGCTCAGTGAGAAATCTGCTAATACAGGTGGTCAAGCTTATCCCATTTCATTGTCAAAGGGAGCCTATTTATTTTCTTATGGATAGTCAAATTACAGAGTCATTCATTGCTGAAAGTTTTCCAGTAGGCAAATATGAATCTAAAGCTAAGAGAATAAGGATTAACTTCACAGGTAGCAGAATTAATAAGATAAAATCTTTGAACAAACTACAAAAATAGAAGTGACTTTAAACATTCCAATTGGAAGCTCTTTACTTTGTACAGTGGGCAGGAGCTAACAGCCAAAATGCTGGCTAGGAAAAATCATTTTAGGAGTTCTTTAAAACATTTCCCCAAATCAGGAGGAATAGCAGGGAGTAGGGGGGTTGGGGAGGGATAGCACTAGGAGAAATACCTAATGTAGATGATGGGGCAATGGATGCAGCAAACCACTAATGTGGCACATGTACACCTATGTAACAAACCTGCATAATCTGCACAGGTACTCCAGAACTTAAAGTATAACAAATATAAAAACCTTTTCCCCAAATCAAATGCCTTCTGACTAGGGAAGATGCCAATGATTAGAGACAGAGAATGAAAGAGAGAGGGTGTGGATGGGTGGCTAAGAGAGAGAGAAAGAGAGAGATCCCCTGTGCATTATAACGCTGGAAACTGAGGGAAAGTATTCATATTGGTTCCTCAGTAGTTATAAAATCAATGTCAACTTTCTTTTCTTGTTGTACAAGATGGCAATGGCTTTTATCTAACAACTAACTATACATATTCTGAAGACATTTGAAATGGTGGAGATTATGCATGTTGTTTTCATTACTTCTAAAGTGCTACAATCTGGTAACTTCCAGATTTGGGAATTTACCAGTGAAATAAATCAAAGATATTCCAATAACAACTTTTTTCTTAAGCATTTTTATATTCCTTTTCTTGCAAGCAGGTATTGCTTTCAGTCCAAATTCAAGTTACATATTTTACATATACCTAACAGCTACATTTCTTCATTTGTTTTCTGGGTATAGGAAGTCACTATTTAAGTTGCCATTGACTCCTTCCCAAGTAACCTTTAAACCAAGACATGTATATATTTTCCTTATTAATTAAAAAGACTAACTTTATCAATCTTAGTTCATGAAAAAATCCAAGGCTTCCAGGCATAATCTTGATGAAGAATACATTACACAGCTGAAAGGATTCAAATGTATATTGCCTTGAACAACTATTCATGTGTCATAAAGGACAATGAGTTCACCAAAGTAATCTATGTGGGAAGTGACTCACAACAGGTTAACAGATACGGTCTCCAACATTTTACCAGAAGACAACTGAAGATGAAGAAATGAAATATCTTACCTCTAGTTATTTGAGGTCAAGATTGTTATCAAATAATGTCAGCAATCTCAACAAAATCCAGATAACTGAAAATTAGACTACCTTATCAGTATATCACTCAATTCTTATGGGAATAGTTAAGCTTAAGTGCATATATGAATAGAGCATGAATACATTAGAACAGGTTCAAGGTCTGTTGGCCATTCCACCTAAAATTTACAGAATCTGGAGATAAATAAGTTCACTTGTATCAGTAAGAAAGAAAATTTAAAGACTTAGGTTTCAGGTGAACAAATTCAAAATGATCATCATTTTAAAGCAGGTGTCTAACAAGCATCAATGTTATAAACAATCACTTTGACTTTTTATCTAGAAAAAATTATAGATATACAGGATGTTGCAAAGACCTTATGTCCCCTTCATTGACTGTCTACAAATGTTACATTTTATATAATTATATGATATCAAAACCAGGAAACTGACATTGGTGTAATACGTGTATATAGTTCTATATTACTTTAGCAGGTATAGATTCTTGTAACCACCACTGCAATCAGGATACAAAAATATTGTAAATAATTTAACTTATTTTCTCAGATATCAAAATATATTACAATTTCAGGTAGCAGGTTCTAGGATACTTATTCTATTTAACAATACATAAATTATTAAAAAACTGTTAATATGTAAAATCATTATCTGATAAAACTCTATGTATAAAGGCCAAAGTGAAATTCTAGCAATACAGAGAAGGTACACTTCAGTTAAACTCATTCCCCTGCACAGATCAAAGAATCCATCCTTCAACAATCAGCTCTGCCCAGCAAGAGAACACACACATTTATTAGCATGCAGTTTGTCAAAGACAATTTGCTGATAATTCTAGTATTCCAAAACTGTTTACCAGTAGAAGTCCCAGACACACACACACACACACACACACACACACACACACACACACACACACACACACACATGCCCAACCTTTCTCAAGCAGAACAGAGCGGTTCACAAGCGTCTTTAAATCTCTAATGAGATTACCATAATAAAAGATACAGTAATAAATATACTTAAGGAAACAATGAAATAGGTCAGCCAGATTCTCCTAAGCCAAGCTGAATGTGAAATTTCTTATTTTCCCTAACAAGAAAATATAAACAAAATTGTTGCAACCTCCATCTCTGAGTGAGCTCAGAGCAAAGGAGAAATATTTGATTTCTCCTTCTTCCATGCTCCTTCTCTCTCTCCCTCTTTCTCTCTCTCTCTCTCTCACACACACACACACACACACACACACACACACACCCTTAAACATCAATCTTACCTTAGCCATCTGTGCCTGCACGCCATTTGCCTTGAGAGATGCTACCGCTTTCTGTGCGGCTGCAGGACTGTCAAAATCTACAAAACCATAACCTGTGAAAACACAAAAATCCTGAGTTAGTATTCACAAAAAGCTAAATGCCTATCCTCACTGTTGATGTGCAAGTTTACAGACAGAGTTGCATTCATTTCTTCTGACACATGAGCCTGGTTGAACATTAGGCTCTTAGACTGGTAGTCCTTAATGCTTTGGGAGAGATACTATAATATCTCTAGATATAAAATAGTAACTCTTACTTTCTAGGCATTGCTTTGGAGATTGAGTATACAATCTGTAACCTGATTTAAACTAATTTGGTGAGTAAGATAATAGATTGTTTAACTCTGTTCTTTCTTCAATGGCAAAATGAGATGGATAAAATAATGGAAAATATAGAAAATTCTCTCCCGAGAGTTAATTTTCAAAATCTCGAATATTGATGTTAACAAAAACCATGATAAGAACATGCAAAAGGTTATCAACAGCAACTGCAATAGTGCTTAGCAAACAGTAGGCGTTCAATAAATATATGTTGACTTCATGAATAAGTAAACGTTGTGAACGAGAATTAGGGTTTAAAACCTAGTTCCATTTGATTACTATGCCCACGCTCCTCTATTACCTTGTCTCTCTCAAAGATAACATCTTAAATTATTTTGACTCTTAAGGGATCTGTGAAAAAGAATGAC
Organism: Plecturocebus donacophilus; assembly: GCA_004027715.1. Taxonomy (NCBI): domain Eukaryota; kingdom Metazoa; phylum Chordata; class Mammalia; order Primates; family Pitheciidae; genus Plecturocebus; species Plecturocebus donacophilus. The sequence continues at coordinate 138,736 of PVKP010000619.1, read as the reverse complement.
TAAATGCATATTCATGCTTCTTTTAAAAATAAGAAATACACACCTATGTTGCTTGTTTCTAGTGTACAGTCTGAAAAGGGTATATGGGTTTCCCATGCTATTCTGATTGTGTGCTTGTGTGGATGTGCATATATGGTGAGACAAATAAATAGTAAAACAGTCAATGAAAAGGCCATTTCGCATGCCCTTACGCTAGCTCATAGTCCAAGGCTTAGCCTAACAGCAATGTCAACTGCCAAGAATGTTTTGAAATATAAATGCTCAAGAGTGAGTATAAGGCCAGCTTTGTTTGGCATGCTTAAAAAGCTCACCAAATGTATCGTATACTTTGCATCTGTCAGGTTAGAAACCATCGGTATTCTCCTATTTGTCTCATTTAGAAGTTTTGAGGTGAGCCAACGAAGCAAATCTACTAACCATGTTCTGTGACACCTCCTCCCACCCCAAAATAACCAAAGAAGAATGCAAGGGAATTCAATTACCAAGTTGTTGCTTTTAATTAACTTTTCAATTTTTTCCCCTCGAATCTCATCTTCTTTTTCTCCCTCCCAGCATGTTATCCTAAAATGAACTTGTTACACAGCAGTGTACCATAAAATGCTCTTGAAAAGCTGGGCAGAGAAGCTGTGAAGTTTGTATTTCTAATCCAAAAGGAAGGCTGTTCTGTAAGTACTGCTAATTCTTCTCTTCCTACAAAATCAAACTAAGTGGGTAATAGAAGTATTACCACCCACTAAGAAGAGTAAGATAGAAAAAAATGTAGAAAGTAATCATCAAGAAATAGGGTCCAGGGGAGAAGAAAGCAAAACTATAATCTCTCAAGTGCTAGTTGCTGTGCTGGGTAGTTGACACATTGGTACTTGGTGAAGTCATAATAACATCATGTGCTACTGGCTTCATGCCCATTACACACATGAAGAAGAAACGAAGCTCAGGTAAGTTGATCCATCTGGACTAGAATCACAAGTCACTCAATGAGCAGATCCAGGATTTGAAGTCAAGTCTGCATGTGTCCTTTCATGAACTGCTTTATATTCTCACACTATAAACTATTTCTACTAGCCTCTGAAACCTACCAGAGAAAGGACTCAGTCTTGAAAATTCCTTAAATGGCAAGGAATAAAACAATTCCAAATAAAAGGTTTTAACTGAGCTCATTCAGTCAGTTCATTTGTCAGTGGAGTGGTTGATGAGTTAAGATGAGATTGAGATGAGAACAACCTTGTACCTTACACTTTGGTCAGTCTTCCTCATCCATTCACAGGCTCATTTATTTATTCAATAATAAAATTCTGTTTCAGGCACTGCACTGAGCACAGGGTATACAGTGCTAGAAACAAACCTCAGTTCCCACTCCTGCAACTAATAATTGAGATAGGATAGGCACAAGAACAAATAGTCATACAAATAAATACATACTTATAAAATTGCAGGTCTTCTTTGAAATTAAATGAGAACATATAATATAGATTTTAATTACTCATTGTCCATTATTGAAAGTTTTAAAGAAGCAACGGTGTGACATGATCTGTATTTAAAAACTGATCACTCTAGCCAGAGACTGCAATGTTGTTGGGAAGCTGGGAAGCTACAATGGAATCAGGAGATAACTTAGGGGCTATTGCAACATTCCAGAAGAATGGCAGCTGGCAATGAAACAGGATGAAATGGACGGTTTAAGTTACATTTTGGAGGCAGAATTAACAGGGCTTTGTAAATGGATTGACTGAATTGGGAGAAGGAAGACATAGATAAGGTTTTACTACTGGTTTGTTCATTTGTTTTTTTGTTTTGTTTTGTTTGCCATGAGCCACTGGGTAAGTAGTTATGTGATTTATTGAAATAGGGAGACTCAAGGAAGAACCAGCAGGAGAGAAGGAAAATTAAAATATTGGTCTGAGACATGTTGAGTCAGAAATGGCGGAGACATCTAAATAGAAACATCAAATCACAGTTGGAAATATTAGGTTGGTGCTCACAAATGGAGATGAAATTGGAAATATAGGAGGACAACAGCAGAAAGATGTTATTAGAGATGTTATTTAGAGGAAATAGTAAAAAATGCCTACAGTAACTATACAAAAAAAAAGGTGCAGGATTAGAACTCTAGCAACTTCAACATTTAGGCATCACATAAAAAGAAAAGACTGCAAAGAAAGCTGGAGAGTCAGAGAGGAAGGAAATGAAAAGGGTATCAGACGTCTCAAATTCAAGGTAAGAAAGTATTCTGAGAAGGAAGGAGAGATCATGCTACCGAGAGTATGAGCAAGAAGACAGCTTGAAGATGCCCAGTGTGTTTAGAAACAGGATGTCATTATCATGATTTGCTTCAGGCAAGTGGTGGGGATTGAAGCCTGCTGGAGTAGTTGAAGAGTAAGAGAGATATGACGAGGAGGATTTCCAGGTCTCTTTGTAGTTATCTTGGATGGGAAGAAGAACTAAGAGACAAATTGAGCTAGCAAGGGATATAAAGTCAACTGAGTTGTTTTTGTTGGTTTGCTTTAAGTAGGAGGCACTATGGTTATGTGTGTGTGTGTGTGTGTGTGTGTGTGTGTGTGTGTGTGTGTGTTGTTGATTTCCTACCTGATTCCAGTGTGAAGTCAGGGTAACAAACTGCTGAGTATTCATGTAAATTATTCCACAAATATTTATTGACACTTTCTACAGGACAGATACTGTTCTTGGCATTTTTGAATGTTGAATATCAATGGGAAAGATCAAGCAGAAAATAGATTAAAGCTTCAGAGGATAAGTGGATAATTTATAGAATAAGATTCCTGAGAAGGTAGAAGGGTGGGGGTATCTAGAAACTTCATGAAAGTGTTGGCCTTCCCTAGACAAGGATCCTCCCCTTCACCCATTTTAACTGGAAGAACAGAGAGCGATCTCTATTATCAGGTGTTGTTCCTTTGTATTTCCCAGGTACTGGGACTGTACCTAATACCTAGGCTATGCTTAATAAATATCTGTGAAAATAAATGGAAAGCATGTTTAAAAGATGTTAATTTACTTCATGGAACGGTCATGGGGGTTAACGATAAAAATGCCTATTAGTACTGTTGGACTATGAAGAACACATAATGCCAAGTGGTCACGGTTCTGTTTCAGCCATGCTGCCACCCAGCAGGCAGCCCCTTATGTTATGACTCCCACCCTTTACTCAAGCATGGCTTCTTTCTGGCTTCTTCCCTTCTTTTTCACCCCCACGTGGTACATAGGATATTACAAAATCAAGATGCTGACCTTCAGGACTAAACTCCAATCCAAACAGAAGACATTTCTGTGAGGATACAATGCACACCGGGCTTTCTCTGAATCGAGAATGCTCTGGCTAAACTTTGAGAAAAGTGTCCTTATAAAGAGTCATCCTGCCAGCAAGGAGACACAGGTTGGTCCTTTGGTACAAAATATCTGTATTGATGGCTCCAAGCCAAGGGGGGTAAAGACTTCATAAATAAAATTATAAATAGGGGATAAGCCACCAAATCAGAAATATTTCACTGAATCATGTATTTTTCATATAGACTCACTTTCACTAGTTCCAATGAACGTTTATGTAAAAATGTCACAAGTAACCCTGAAAAATGCTCTCATTCTAGAAACAAACACTGCATTACTGAGTTTTACATGACAGCAGATACTACATCACAATCAGGAGAAAACAAAATGAAATACGAGACTGCCCCTAAAGAATAATGATTCATTTAGCAAGGAATAAAGCCACTTCGACTTGCTTTCAATTTGTTTTCCTTAATGACAAATAATCAAGTCCGGGAACAGCAACCTGTGTACCTACATCTGGTGAGGAGAAGGGTAAAGGGAGATTAGTTCAGCTAATAATGCTTTACGGTAACTGCTAAAAATCCTCAACAAAACGCTGGCAAGTGCTAACCAGCAGAAAGTCTGGCCCACGTGGCTGTAAGCCCACCCGTCTCACTCTCTCAGTTACATAATTAAGCTTGGCAGCAGGTTCAGATGAATTAAAACTGAATGTCACTGTTTTCTCCACACACCCCTGTCCTTGTTTTTCTTCCTTGTCAGGGGGAGAAGGCCAGCAGTCCTGCAATTAGCAGGAAGCAGAGCAGTGAGAAGGAACCAGCTCTGTGATAATTAGGTCATTTGCCAAATACATTCATTCCATTGGCAGATATAATCAATGCTTTCCTGAAATGTTTTAAACCCTGTGTGTTAATTTAAAGTTTTCCTATTTTTATTGCACTACAAGCCTGGTGACTTTAGGGAAAAAAGTGTATGTTTCTCTCTCTCTCTCTCTCTCTCTCTCTCTCTCTCTCTCTCTCTCTCTCTCTGTGTGTGTGTGTGTGTTTCTGTGTGTGTATATAAAATGATGGAAATTCTACAAAGAATAATAGTGCTTGGATGGCTCTTATTTTGTTTCCTTTAGTCATTTGCAGGCAACATCTTCCCTGAAACCTTTGCCATGCCATTGAACCACTGTGTGACAATCCATTTGAAATTTCATTAAATGTTTCTTTACCATCTTCAAAAGCTGATTTTAAACTTCTGTGTTGCTGTGGGCTCCTTAAGTTCTCTATTTAAACTCCTTATGTATTTACCAACACTGGGATTGTTCTTCACGTGTGTGTTGGGGTGGGTTGCAGGGAAGTAACGATAAAGCTAGAACGCCTGCTTTAGATTTGCAGTGCTCTCAGACTCTCAGCGTGTAGCAGCACACTATATTTCACAACATTTGTATTGTTCCTCCTCTTCGGAATGACTGTCATAAAAGCTCACTTGAAACACAGATGGCTTGGTGTAGCACCCAGATTCTTTCAAAGACAATCCAACTGTGAGTCAAATGTGATTTCTAAACAGAACAAGCAAACATTTTGGCTAAGAATCATATATACATTCAGCTGAAATTCTACTGAACAGTTGAAGATGTTAACAACGAATTACCTTTCCACAAATCCGTCCCCACCTTCCATTTGGGCTTAGCAACATTCTGTGGCTGTTGTCTGGGCTCCAAATAGGATGCCTGAGTTGCAGGGAGAGAGGAGTGGTTTGCAGGCTGCCTGGAAGTCCAGTGGCACTTAGATTGCCTCTATGCCTCTGTATTTCTGCTGAATTTCTACTGTATCCCTAAGCTATTCAGTTATTGCTGAATATCTTTCCTTATTGGATTTCCTACTTCTTTGCATTATGTGATCACAGGAGATAATAACAGTATTGATATCTTTATTGCTATTTTTCTACTTAAAACAAACAAGAAAACCTACTCATCTCTTCAGTATCTTCTTTGGTATCCATTTACTGTGAGTGATCATTATAGCAAAGCTGGGATACCACAGGAGAACCAATATGATAGCCTTATGGTCTATCCTAGATTTGTGGAAAATATAGAGGCAAAAGATAGATAGTTTCTACTGAAAACAAAAGCCAGAGACAGTAGAGCTTATTGTGAGAAAAATTCTAAGCCATTATAACTTGAAATCACCTTTGCTTTCAAATGTCTTAAAAATACAGGATTCAGGGAGTTGATACAGAAAAGAAACCACATATGGACTGCCTGAACAGAGGGTTGCAGCCTCAGACACTTAGCAAACAAGGGAAACTAAGATGGGCAACAATATCCACTGTAGAGAAAACAGGTTGCTCCACTAGAATTCCCTGATGTTCCAGTTTAATTGCCTAAGCATTCTGAAATCCTTGTGCCAGAAATACTAAAACAAGACATCAGATTTTGGAATAGAAATTTGGCTATGATTAGTGACATTTTCAAACCACAATGTGATCTTCCTTTTATTTATTTATTTTTCTTTTTGTTTATTTTTGTACTTTAAGTTCTGGGGTACATATGCTAAACTTGTAGGATCGTTGCATAGGTACACACATGCCATGGTGGTTTGCTGCTTCCACCCCCCAGTCACCTATAGTAGGCATTTCACCCAATGTCATCCCTCCCTAAGCTCCCCAAACCCTGCTATCCCTCCCCTAGGCCCTCACACCCCAACAGACCCCAGTAGGTGATGTTGCCCTCCCTATGTTCATGTGTTCTCATTGTTCAACATCCACCTGTGAGTAATAACATGTGGTGTTTGGTTTTCTGTTCTTGTGTCAGTTTGCTGAGAATGATGGTTTCCAGCTTCATCCAAGTCCCTGCAAAGGACATGAACTCATCCTTTTTTATGGGTGCACAGTATTCCATGGTGTATATGTGCCACATTTCCTTTATCTAGTCTATCACTGATGGCATTTGGGTTGGTTCCAGGTCTTTACTATTGTAAACAGTGCAGCAATGAACATAGGTGTGCATGTGTCTTTATAATAGAATGATTTATAATCCTTTGGGTATATATCCAGTAATGGGATTGCTGGGTCAAATGGAATTTCTATTTCTAGATCCTTGAGTAATTGCCACACTGTCTTCCACAATGGTTGAACTAATTTACACTCCCACCAACAGTATAAAAGTGTTCCCATTTCTCCACATCCTCTCCACCATCTGTTGTCTCCAGATTTTTTAATGATCACCATTCTAACTGGTGTGAGATGGTATCTCAATGTGGTTTTGATTTGCATTTCTCTAATGACCAATGATGATGAGCATTTTTTCATGTTTGTTGGCCACATAAATGTCTTCTTTTGAAAAGTATCTGTTCATATCCTTTGCCCACTTTTTGATGGGGTTATTTTTTTCTTGTAAATTTGTTTTAATTCTTTGTAGATTTGGGATATTAGCCCTTTATGAGATGGGTAGCTTGCAAAAATTTTTTCCCATTCTGTTGGTTGCCAGTTCACTCTAATGATTGTTTCTTTTGCTGTGCAGAAGCTCTTAAGTTTAATTAGATCCCATTTGTTTATTTTGGCTTTTGTTGCCATTGCTTTTGGTGTTTTAGTCATGAAGTACTTGCCTATGCCTATGTCCTGAATGATGTTGCCTATGTTTTCTTCTAGGGTTTTTATGGTGTCAGGTCTTATGTTTAAATCTTTAATCTCTGGAGTTAATTTTTGTATAAGGTGTAAGGAAGGGGTCCAGTTTCAGCTTCTAGCACTATCTTCCTTGTATGTAGTAAATGCTTAGTAAATTTAATAATAATAAAAGGAGAATGGAGAAAGGATTCCCTTTTATTATTATTATTATTATTATTATTATTAAATTTACTTAGCATCTACTACGTACAAGGAAGATAGTGCTACATGCTGTAAGGAAAACAAAAACTCGAACATGGCTCTCCCTGACAATGAGGTTATAGTCAAGTAGAGTTGATAAATCAATTTAAATGCAGCAGAGTTTATGTTTAAATGACATATAGAGACAATTATCTTCACATTACTGAACTAATTTTATACTGTATAGTATGTATGATTTAGAGTGTATAGCTCTGGTCAACAGAGGTGAAAAACTGAGCCATGTTCCATTCAAGAAGTGTCATGATGGTAAAATTATCCATATTCTAAATTTATGTGTACATGTATGCTTTAGTCTTTCTGCCTCTCCATTTTTTCGAAATTAATACAAGGTATAGAGCGTAATCACTATCATATAAATTGTGGAAAGAAAGTGCTAATATTTTAAAATGGCAACTGTTTCTTCCAGGTGGGGGCAAACTCAGTATATTTTGCACACAAATGAAAAAACTAAGGACTGGGGAAAAGGAATACGTCCCCGGTGACATTTCCTAGCAGAATAAAACAATTACAAAGACAGACAAATTTAGAGAGCAAAGTATTTAGTGGTATGCCACTTGAAAATGGGACACTTTCTTATTCCATTTATGTTATACAAAAAAACTTATTAAACTAAACACAAATTCAAATCTCAAAACTCACTTTCCTTTTCACTGTGTTCAACTGATTTTTTAAATGAGAGAAATTGCTTCCTTATACTGAATAAAGTCAAAATTAGTATCAGGATCATTATTTATGGGCTTAGTGCAGTCACCATGCCTTATTGAGACTAAAGAAACTCACTCATTTGCCAGGGAACAACCATTACTTTATTGTAGTATTGCACAGATTAAAGGAGCAGTGTACTTGGCAGTAAATGGGCAGATTAATGTCTGTGAACCATCTATAAAGCTCTGCTTTGCTAACAGGCAGTCTTCAAATATACAAATAAAATATATGTCTTGTTTGAGTTGTTAGTCCTGTGTGTCTCTGCCATCAAAACAGCAGGAGGTGCAAGTGTGTAATGGTGACTATATGAGCAAGCCCAGAATATTAATAAAACAATTCGATTGAGTTTATAATTATGATAAAAGTCAGCTATAACTGAACACTTAAATTATAGCTCTACAGTCCCCAGCCCCAACTGAGGATAGGAAAACCTAACTATAATTTCATTCCTGGCTGCCCCATTCTTCCCTGCCCCTTGCTCTAGACTTAAAGATGGAAAGAACAATAGACTATTCCTCCATGCAATGAATAGAGGTAGGCCCTCAGTATATCAACTGGAGGACAAGCCCCCCACCTCTTCCCAGGTACTTTAATCCATATTCACACTTAATAGTTCCAGTAAATGCCCTGGGAAGCATATTCGTACTCATCCCTACTTACTCTTCCCTATAACAGAAGCATCCCTCTTTTTATCACCCATTCATCTTTAGAGGATAGACCATTGTAATAAAATTGAGCAACCACCCAGAAAGATACATTAAATAGTTCAGAGCAGAAAGGAAGAAAAGTGAATTCTACATATAAGGTAACTCCTTCCGTGATTCTTTGTTTTTGTTATACTCTACATTCTGGATATTCCCTCCACCAACTTGTCACTTCATCTAAATTTCCTGAGAGAGCCACATGTTCTCATGAACACCAACATTTTCCTGGGACAGGGCTCCATCCATGATTTCCACATTCAAAACATTTGATAAAAGGTTCTATTTAACTACAGTTATATATTTCCTAATTTATACTCATATTTGATTTAATGTGCTCCTTAGTCATATGTTTTAGGCCTTATTTCAAATATTTTAAATAAATATCCTCAAATACTGCCCTGATCACTATGAGACATGATGGATTCTACATCTTCTTAGACTCCAAAATATAATACTTAAAATTGTATTTGATTTGTCAAGTGGGATGGAGAAAAGAAGATATTTTTCTCTATCCCACTTGACATATCAAATTCTTTTCTCCATCCCACTTGACATATCAAATACAATTTTAATTCAGTTTAGAGTTTTAAAAATAAATAAAAAAGCACTTATATGTATATATGCACAATGAAGAGTAACAAATGCATATGTTAAAACAAAAACAAAGACAAAACAAGCCAAACAATACAGAATTCAGTGAAATGTAATTTCCCTTATACCTAGACCTTGGTGCTTTAATCTTCAAAACAAACTGCCCTGTGATTCCTTCTAATGGTCCTACATGGAAAGGCAACTAAAACTAATTCTTGAGATCTCACTATTCTATGTGTTAGGGATACCCAGAAGTTTACAGAGTTATAAAAATATAATTCCTGTTATCAAAAATTATAAAATAAAAAATACTTGTAGTTCAGATTTTATAAATGGCTCCCCAATTATACACACATTTCTTTTCCTAAAAATAAATAGTTGATAAAGGATTTCTTTTTCTAAAAATAAGTAGTTGATAAAGGATAGAGCAAGATGGCAGAATAGAAACCTACATAGCTTGTACCCCTCGCAGGAACAACAAATTTTAACAACCAGCTTTACACAGAAAAGCATCATTGCAAGGACCAAAATCAAGTGAGCAATCCCAGTACCTAATTTTAGCTTCATATTTTGAAAGAGACGTTGAGAAGAACAGAAGAGACAGTCTTGAAGCACCAAAATCACCCCTCTATCACCAGGCAGCAAGCCGTGCAGCACAGAGTCTGTGTGCACCAACTGGGGGACTTTACATTAAACTCAGTGCTGCTCTGCCACAGTAAAGAGCAAAGCTGTACTAGGCTCAGCCTATGCCCACACACAGAAGGAGCATTTGCACCAGACCTAGCCAGAGGAGAATCATCCATCCCATTAGTTGATACTCAAGTCTCTTGGAAAGCCTTGCTATCACAGGCCAAAGCGCTCTGGGGACCCAGGTAAATTCTGAAGGTTAGTCAAGGGCACAAGGACTGCAATTCATATGCAACTCCTAGTGCTGGGCTGGGATCAGAGCCAGAGGACTAGAGTGGCATTGCATGAGACCTAGGGAGACACCAACCTGGGCAGTTAAAGGAATGCTTGTGCCATCCCTCCCCCATCCTGAGGTAATACAGCTCACAGCAATGAAAATGTCTCCTTCTTTCTGCTTAAGGAGTCAAGAGCAAAGAGTAAAGAGGAGTCTTGTACCTTGAATACCAGCTCAGCCATAGTAGAACAGGGCAATGAGTAGAATAATGAATCCCCTATTCCAGGCCCTATTTCCCAGATGACATTTAATAGACACACCCTGGGTCAAAAGGCAACCTGCTGCATTGAAGGGAAGGACCTAGTCTTGGGAGGATTCATAACCTGCTGACTAAAGAGCCCCTGGGATCTGAATAATGAGCAGTAAAACCCAGGTTGTACGCTATAGCCTTGGGCTCTGAGATGTAGAGGAAGGAAAAGTAAAGGAGACTTTTCTGTCTTGCATCTTAGATGCCTGCTCATCCACCGTGGGGTAGACCAAAAAGCAGGCTCTTGGGGTCACTAAGTCTAGGCCTAAGCTAGTAGACAGTATTTCTAGACCTGCCCTGAGCCAGAGGAGAGCCAGCTTCCCAGAAGGGTGAGCCTCAGGCTTGGCAGCATTTACCACAAGCTGACTGAAGAGCCATTGGGGTTTCAGGGAACACGGGCAGTGGCCTGACAGAATCCCCTGATGGGCCAGTGGTGGTGGTGCCCACAGGGAGAGGCTCCTCTGCCTGTGGAAAGGGGAAAAATGGAAAGAACTTTATATTGTGGATTGAGTGCCAGCTTGGCTGCAGTATAACAGAGCAACAGTCAAATTTTTAAGGTTTTTGACTACGATCCCTGACTCCCAGACAGTAGCTCTGGACCCACCTGGGGCCTGGACAACCTTTCCATCCTGAAGGGAAAGACACAAACCTGGCTTGATTTGCCACCTGCTGATTATAGAGGACCAGGGCCTCGAGTAAACATAGGTGATAGCCATGTAGAGTGGGCCTTGGGCAAGACTCAGTGCCATGCAGGTTTCAGGTCTGACTCAGTGGTCACATTGATGGTGGCCACAGGAACCACACTGGGTCAATCCCAGTGCATCACCACGCCTACAGTTCCAGGTGGCTCAATACAAACACAGAGTCTCCATTTGTTTGGGAGAAAGTAAAGGAAAAGGATAAGGGTTTCTGCCTGGTTATCCAGAGAATTCTCCCAGATCTTAACCAAGACCACCAAGGTGGTACCTCTACGAGTCTGCAAAAACCACAGAAATATCTGGCTGAGGGCCCAAGTCCCTTCAAGTACCTGGAAAGCCTTCTCAAGAAGGATAGGCAAAAACAACCCCAACCATGAACACAATAATAAATATCTAACTCTTCAATGTCCAGATACCTAGGAACATCTACAAGTATCAAGATCATTCAAAAAGACATGACCTAACCAAATGAAGTAAATAACACACTAAGGACTACTCCGAGAGAAACAGAGACATGTGACCTTTCAGACAGAAAATTCAAAATAGCTACATTGAGGAAATTTAAAGAAATCAAAGATAATACAGAGAAAAAAATTCAGAATTCTATCAGAAAATTTTAACAAATTGAAACAATCAAGCAGAAATTCTAGAGTTTAAAAATGCAAATGACATACTGAAGAATGCATCAGAGTCACTTAATAGTAAAATTGATCAAGGAGAAGAATTAGTGAGCTTGAAGAAAGTCTATTTGAAAACACACAATCAGAAGAGACAAAAAAGAGTAAAAAGCAAAGAAGCAAGCTGACAAGATCTAGAGTGTAGTTTCAAAAGGGCAAATATAAGAGTTATTTGCCTGAAAAATTAGGTAGAGAAAGAGATATGTGTAGAAAGTTTATGCAAAGGGGTAATATCAGAGAACTTTCCAAACCTAGAGAAAGGTACCAACATTCAAGCACAAGAAAGTTATGGAATACCAAGTAGGTTTAATCCAAAGAAGACTACCTTAAGGCATCTAGTAATCAAACTTCCAAAAGTCAAGGATAAAGGACCCTAAAAGTAGGAAGAGGAAAACAGACAACATACAGTAGAGTTCTAATACATCTGGTAGCAGACTTTTAAGTAGAAACCTTACAGTCCAGGACAGAGTGCCATGACATATTTAAAGTACTTAAAGAAAAAAAAAACCTTTTACCCTTGAATAGTATATGCAACAAAGATATTTTTCAAGCATGAAGAAGAAATTACGACCTTTCCACATGAACAAAGGCTGATGAATTTTATCAACACCAGACCTGCTGTATAAGAAATGCTAAAGGGAGTTGTTCAGTCTGAAAGAAAAAGATGTTAATGAGCAAGAAGACATCATCTGAAGGTACAAAACTCACTGGTAATTATAAGTACACAGAAAAACATAGAATTGTATAATACTATAATTGTGGTGTGTAAACTTAAGTAGAAAGACTAAATGATGAACCAATAAAAAATAATAACTAAGATTGCATTTTAAGACATAGACCATAATGAGACATAAAGAGAAACAATAATAAGTTAAAAAGCAGGAGTAAGAAGTTAAAGTGTAGGGTTTTTATTACTTTTCATGTGTGTATACGTGTGTGTGTGTGTGTGTGTGTGTATGTCTGTTTTCTTACACAATAAGCATTAAGTTGTCATCAGTTTAAAATAATAGGTTACAAGATAGTATTTGCAAGCCTTACTGTAACCTCAAATCAAAAAACATACAATGGATACACAAAAAAATAAAAGGCAAGAAATTAAATCATATCATCAGAGAAAATCACCTTCACTAAAATGAAGACTGAAAGGAAGGGAAGAAGGAAGAGAAGACTACAAAGCAACCAGAAAACAAATACCAAAATGGAAAGAGTTAATCCCCACCTATCAATAATAACATTGAATGTAAATGGAATAATTCTCTAGTCAAAAGACATTCATGTCTAAATGAATGAAAAAATAAGATCCCATGATCTGTTGCCTAGAAGAAACCCACTTCACTGATAAGGGTATGCAGACTGAAAATAAAAGGATGGGGAAAAAAAATATCCCATGTCAATGGAAACCAAAAAACAGCAGGTGTAGAGTTATATAAGACAAAAAGTAGATTTCAAAACAAAAACTGCAAGGAGAGACAAAGAAGTTCCTTACATAATGATAAAGGGGTCAATCCAGCAACAGAACATAACATGCAGCCAACACTGGAGTACTCTGATATATAAAGCAAATATTATTAGCCCTAAAAAGAAAGGTAGACCTCAATACAATAATAGCTAAGACATCAGTATCCCACTTTCAGCATTGGACAGATCTCCCAGATCGAAATTCAAGAAAGAAACATCAGACTTAATCTGCAGTATAGAAAAAATGGACCTAACAGACATTTACAGAACATTTCATCCAGAGACCACAGAATACACATCTTCTCAGCCCATAGATCATTCTCTAGGATAGATTACATGTTAGGTCACAAAACAAGTCTTAAAACATTCAAAAAATTGAAAAAACATCAAGTATCTTATCTCACCACAAGAAAATACAACTAGAAATCAACAACAAGAGGAATTTTGTAAACTATATGAACACATGGAAATTAAACAATATGCTCCTGAATAACCCGTGGGTCAATAAAGAAGTTAAGAAGGAAATTTAAATATTTCTTGAAACAAATGATATTGGAAACACTACATATCAAAACCTATGGAATACACCAAAAGCAGTATTCAGAGAGAGGTTTATAGATGTAAATGCCTACATCAAAAAATAAGAAAAAAATTCAAATAAATAACCTAAGGATGCATCTTAAAGAACTAAAAATGCAAGCACAAATAGAATGCAAAATTAGTAGAAGAAAAGAAATAATAAGGATCAGAGTAGAAATAAATGATTTGAAATGAAGAAAACAATACAAAAGATCAATGAAACAAAATATTTGTTTTTTGAAAAGATAAACAAAATTGACAAACTTTTAGCCAGAATAATGAAGAAAAAAAAAAAAAGGAAAGAAAACCTAAATAAATAAATAAGAGATGAAAAAGGAGGCTGGGTGCAGAGGCTCATGCCTGTAATCCCAGGACTTTGGGAAGCTGAGGCGGATCACCTGAGGTTGGGGGATTGAGATCAGCCTGGCAAACATGGTAAAACCCCATTTCTGTTAAAAACGTAAAAATTAGCCAAACACGGTGGCAAATGCCTGCATTCCCTGCTACTTGGAATGCTGAGGTGAGAGAATCACTTGAACCCAGGAGACAGAGGTTGCAGTGAGCTGAGATTGTGCCACTGCACTCCAGGCTGGGTGACAGAACAAGACTCCATTTCAAAAGGAAAAAAAAGAATAAAGAGATCTTACAACTTATATCACAGAAATTTAAAGGATCATTAATGACTACTATGAGCAACTATATGCCAATAAACGAAAATCTAGGAGAAATGAATAAATTTCTAGATATGTACAATCTACCAAGATTAAACTATGAAGAAATCCAAAGACTAAACAGACCAATAACAAACAATGACATTGAATCCATAATAAAAAGTCTCCCAGCAAGGAAAAGCCCAGGATCCAATAGATTCACTTCTGAATTCTATCGAACATTTAAGAAGGATTAATACCAATCCTTCTCAAACAATTCTGAAAAATAGAGGAGGAGGGAATAATTTCAAATTCATTCTATGAGACCAGTATTATCCTGATACCAAAACCAGAAAAAGGATACATCACTAAAAAAAAACTACAGACCATTATATCTGATGAATATTGACACAAAAATCCTCAGCAAAATACTGAATTTAACAATACATTAAAAAAGATAATTCATCATGACCATGTGGGATTTTTTACCCCTTGGAAGTAAGAATGATTCAATATTCACAAATCAATCAATGTGATATATCATATCAATGAAATGAAGGACAACCATATGATCATTTTGATTGATGCTGATAAATCATTTGATAAAATTGAACATTTCTTCATAATAAAAATCCTCAAAAATTAGGTGCAGATGGAACATATCTCAACATAATAAAAGCCATATATGACAGACCCACAACTGGTATCACATTGAATGGGGAAAAACTGAAACCTTTCCTCTAAAAACATGACAAAAATATTCACTTTCACCAATGTTATTTAACATAGTACTGGAAATGCTAGCTAGAACCGTCAGAAAAGAGAAAGAAATAAAAGGCATCCAAATGAGAAAGGAAGAAGTAAAATTATCCTTGTTTGCAGATGATACAATCTTATATTTGGAAAAACTTAAAACTCTTCCAAGAAAACTGTTAGAACTAATAACCAAATTCAGTAAAGTTGCAGGATACAAGATCAGCTTACAAAAATTAGTAGCATTTCTATATGCCAACAGTGAACAATCTGAAAAAGAAATTTAAAAAGTAATCCCACTTATTATAACCACAAATAAAATTAAATACCTAGGAATTAACCAAAGAAGCAAAATATCTCAATAATTAAAACTATAAAACACTGATAAAAAAAAATTGAAGGGAAGACCATAAAATTGAAAACTAGTCCATGTTCATGGATTGGAAGAAGCAATATTTTTAAAAATGTCCATACTACCCAAAACAATATTCAGATTCAATGCAATCCCTATCAATTTACCAATGACATTCTTCACATAAATAGCAAATATAATTCTAAAATTTCAGAATCACAAAGGCCCAGAATAGCCAAAGCTATTCTGAGCAAAAAGAACAAAACTGAAGAAATCACATTACCTGACTTCAAATTATACTACAGAGCTATAATAACCAAAACAGCATGGTACTGGCACAAAAACAGACACATAGACCAATGGAACATAATAGAGAATCTAGAAACAAATCCACATACCTACAGTGAACTCATTTTTGACAAAAGTGCCAAAACCACATGTTGGAGAAAGGATAGTCTGTTCAATAAATGGTACGAGGAAAGCTGGATATCCATATGCCGAAGAATGAAACTTGACCCCCATCTCTCACCCTATACAAAAACCATATCAAAATTGATTAAAGGCTTAAGTCTAAGACATCAAACTATGAAACTGCTGAAAGAAAACACTGGAGAAGCACAGACAACCAAAGCAAAAATGGACAGATGGGATCTTACCAAGTTAAAAAGTTTCTGCACAGTGGGGAAAACAATAAACAAAGTGAAGAATAAACCCCGAGAATGGGAGAAAATATTGACAAGCTTCTCATTTGACAAGGGATAAATAACCAGGAAATATAAAGAGCTCAAACAATTCTATAAGAAAAATATAGTAATCCAACTGAAAATGGGCAAAATATTTGAAGAGAAATCACACAAAGAGAGACAAATGGCAAATAGGCATACATGGAAAGGTACTCAGTATCACTGATATCAGAGAACTGTAAATCAAAACTATGATGAGATATCATCTCAGCTCAGATAAAATGGTTTTTATCCAAAAGACAGCAATAACAAATGTTGGAGAGGATGTTGAGAAAAGGGAACCCTTGTATACTGTTAGAGGGAATACAAATTAGTACAACCACTATGGAGAACAGTTTGGACTTCTCAAAAAACTAAAAATAGAGCTACCATATGATCCAGAAATATCACTGCTGAGTATGTAACCAAAAGAAGGAAAATCAATATATCGAAGAGATATCTGCACTCCCATTTGTTACAGCACTCTTCACAATAGCCAAGATTTGGAAGCAATCTCAGTGTCCATCAAGAGATAAATGGATAAAGGAAATATGGTATTTATATGTAATGGAGTACATTCGGCCATAAAAGAGAATGTGATCCTGTCATTTGCAGCAACATGGTTGGAACTGGAGGTCATTATATTAAGTGAAATGAGCCAGGCACAGAAAGACAAACATCACATATTCTTACTTATTTGTTGGATCTAAAATCAAAACGATTGAACACATGGAGATAGAAGTAGAAGGATGGATACCAGAGCTGGGAACACTAGCAGGGGATGAGTGGGAGATGAGGATGCTTAATGAGTGTAAAAAACATAGTTTGAAAATATGAATATCTAGTACTTGATAGCACAACAGGGTGACTATAGTCAAAATAATTTAATTGTACATTTTTCAATAACTAAAAGAATATAATTGGATGGCTTATAAAACAAAGGATAAATGCTTGAAGGGAAGAATATCTCATTTTCCACAAAGTGATTATTATGCATTACATGCCTGTATCAAAATATCTCCTGTACCTCATAAATATATACATCTACTATGTACTCATAAAAATAAAATTTTAAAAGGAAGCAGTGATTGATTTCTTCTAATTTTAAAAGTTTTATAATTTTATTATATAAATTTCAGCCAATACAAAGAGAAATTAGCTATGAGGCCACCATCCAAAGGTAATAAATTGTTAATAAAATGATTTTCCTTTATTTTGGCCAAATGATATCAGATTATACACTCTATTTTAATGACTGATTTTTCTCTAATCAACATATGTGACTGCTTTTCCTGGTCGATAAATATAAATCTCTATAATACCATCAATGTAATATTTCAGCATTCCAATTCCCTAACTATTTCTGAAAGATTTCTGAGCTATACAGTATGCCTTAGCTAAATGTTTTTAACTTGCAAAACTGATTTTATTCCAAGATTTGTACAGATTTTTAAAACTAATGAAATGGAAACAGACAATGCTTTCAAAGCCTCCTAGACTTTAGAGAATGATTTTTCCTAAGTTTTTTGTTTCATCCAAAGATCTTAAAAAAAAATAATTTCATGCATTGCCAGCCAAAAATATCAGAAGCCAGTTAAATCAAATTCAAACACCCATCTACTGAAATTCAAGGGATTGAAAGCCCATTTTCCTTTTCATTGTAATTAAGTTGGATCTATCTCAAAGGATTTTTGAAAATATATCAGAATCTTATGAGACAAAATTTGAGATCTGTGATTCAAAAAGAATATCAAAAGTTTGAATAGTCATGCAATTGTACCATGGTACATATTTATTTGTAAGTTGAAAGTGGATTTTTTTTCAACAAAGACATGTTTCTCCAAGATAATTTTGCTGTAATTTGTAAATTAGTGTGCTTCCTGATGGTACCAGCTCTTTTGTGTCCCTTTACATTGCTAGAGATTCATCACTTACAGAGGAAATCTCTTTTCTAGGCAACATCCTAGTTGTATAAGGAAAATAGTGTTTCAGGATCTTAGGACATGCTGGTTTGGATGCAGGTTAGAGAACTGTTTAATTTAGGATGTTTTTATATAATTGTCCTACAAATTATATAAAAGAAAGGATAGTCTGTTCAATAAATGGTACTGGGTAAGACCTAGACCACTAGGACAATGACTCTGCAAGCAGAAATCAGAAGCCCCTCACCTGAGAGTTTTCAACATTGCTGCTCAGAAGTCATCCGTGGAAAACCCATGTTGGTATCACTTGGGAGCTTGTTAGAAATGCACAATTTCAGGCCCACCCCAGGTCTACTGAATCAGGCTTTCATTTTGACAAGATCCCCAAGAAAGCCATATGCACATTAAAGACTGAGACTCACTGGACTGCAACAAGCCACTCATCAAGACAGGATTGCACCTGCTACTCTCATAAAACTGTAGGGAAAGTGGAAATCTTAAAATTCATCTTCTTCAACCTCTATCTACCTTCAAATCTTCCTACAGTCTCTTTGCCAAACACTCCTCCAAACTCCACCTGGACAATTCTAATATTAGGGGGTACACAATCTTCCAAGGCAGCCCAAGAGAGATAAGTGTATTTCATAGAAAACTGTTGTAGTTGAAAGGCAAAGATGCTGCCATCATGCAGTCTAGATTCAAATACTAGCTCCACTCTTTGATAGCAATGAGTCCTCAGACATGTAATACTCAACCAAAAATAAGGATAATAATAACACGACCTAAATTCTATGTTGATTCTGGGCATTGAATAAATTTAAGTGCATTTAAAACACCTGGCCTAATACCAAAGACATTCTCTCTCCAACTCCCTCATCTTTCGAGACTGTTCTGAAATTTAGCACCCTAATTTATTTGTTTTAAATACATTCTAAGAGAAACCAGACAAATGTATTCCTCTCTTCACATAACAAATCTTTATATTTTTTAAGACAGCCCTTCTTCTCCTGCTTATATGTGCAAAATGAATATTTAAAAATACAGGATTGGGGCTATTTTTATATAATAGCCTATTTCAGAACAAGTACCTGCTCTTCCCTGTCTTTTTTATGTTTGTCTATCAGAGATATACTTAATTCTGTTTAGTTACTAAGTTCAAATTGGCCCTACATTAATTCACCTCTTTAAAAAAGTAATGTTCATTTGAGGAAGCAGGTAACCAATGTGAAGAATGATTATACAATAAATGTATTATGCAAATTCCAGTGAACATTTTATGCACACTGGATAAAGAATCAAATTAAAGTCTCATAACCCTTAGAAAATTAAAGTTAGCAAGCACAGAGGTTGATTTGCCCTTGAACACAAAAACTGCTAAGGGCAGACATTCCCCCATCATTTTCACAAAACTGAACCATTTCTGACGGTTTCAGATTAAAATAAGAAATCCCCTAGGAGTCATAAAGATCAGCTATTTTTATAGGAATAATTTGGAATTGCAATTTTAAAGTGTTATGAGTTGGAAGGAATTGGTGAACTTCTGTGTCATATTTTGAAAAGCTAATATTCCAGGTAATCGGCCAGTTGAGAACACCAAAAATTGCAGAGAGAGGCTATGAGGGAGGGCGAAAAACAGTTTCTCAAGGAGAGGCACAGGAGGACTGATTTACACAGTTCTCCTCGTAACAACCCTAGAGTGACAGTTATGCAATATAGACTACTATGCTCCTTCAATTTTCTTTCACTTGATGTAATAATGGGCATAAGGGTCGCCTTCCTATAACACTGTCCTGTCCCCGCCTTCCAGCTTGTCAATGATGATTCTACCACTGGACTTTCTACAGAGGAATAATGGACTATGAAGAAGGATAATGCAGAGGGTCTGTATAGCATTTACCTACTGGAGAACAAAGAAACCACGACGAGCATTTCCTTAAATCAGTAAGTAAGCATGAGTGTGAAGAAGGTAGGTTGAAAACCCTTTTCTGCCCCCCAATTTTTACACGTGGAGACAGGATGTGAGATCCAGTGCCAAGAACAGTCTATTCATTCATCAAGTCCTGGAAATCAATTTCTTTTCCTGTTCATCCTTTTTGGGAACCAGGAAGGATGTAAATATAAAAATGTTGCTATTGATTTACCAAATGCTCAGTGAGGTTCTTTTATGTATTCTGAGCTAGGTGCCATGGGGGGAGAAAAATACAAATGGGACATGGTTTCTCTCGTAAGAGAATATGCAAGCCCAATGGAGAAACAGCCACTTCAACACCATGACATTCACTGAGGGCTCTGTGCGGTGTTATCAAAAATACAAAAACCTATAGCACATGTATAGTACATGACATGATGATACAAAGCTTATTTCTTACTAGAGTAGAGAGATAATGGAGAAGATGAATTTGAGCTCTTTAATTGGTTTTCTTATTCTATAACTTTTTAATCAACTTCCAGGTATAATTTGTGAATGATAAATGCCATTTCAGTGTACAGTTTGATGAGTTTTAACAGATAATCCACCTGCATAACCACCATAATGATCAAGATACAGAACTCTTTTAACATCCTCCAAATTTCTTTTGCAACTCTTTGTAGCCACCTCCACACACTACCCCCAGCAACATGCATCTGTCATTACAGATGAATCTGGCATTTTCTAGAGTCTTCCAGCAATAAAATCACACAGTGTGTACTCTTTTTCTCTTTTTTTTTTTTTTTGCATTTTTCTTAGCAGAATGACAACTCTTAGAGATGAGGGGGTAATAGCATTCAAATATGAACAAATATCTGGGGACAGGTAAGTAAAGGGTGAATTCAAGCAATTAACAGGGACATCTAATATAAACCAAAATGGAGACACTGGGGAAGGTATCATCTGGAACAGTGCAGGACAGGTAACATTACCTGACCATGTGTATGTAGAGCTTTGCAATTTTCTCATCAATTTTCATGCACTCTTCTACTCCCTTACTATATTTTGGCCACATTGAAGCTTTTGCACCTGCTGTTGCTTATGACTGGAGGACTCACTCCCCAGGATTGTACAGGAGCTGAATTCTTCTCCTCCATTAGTGTCTATCGCCACATACTGTTAATGTCCTTCATTGCACTGGGCATAAACTGTGGATTATTTTATTTGTTCATGTAATTATTGTATTTTACCCTAACAGACTGTAAGTGCCAGGGATCGTAGAGAACAGGATGGTTTTGTTTGTAACTATATCATCTTACCACACATTCTGGCTCATACTAGCCATTGAATGAATGAGTCAATGAGTAAGTGATTGAATCAACAAATTCCTAACAAATTAAAAGCCTTTCATTTGGTCACATATATGACTTCAGGTATTATAATTCTCACAACTCTCTGAAACACAATTTCTTTCCTTTCTTATTTCAAAATACTTTTATACTATAATTTAAGGAGCATCACAGAGTCTAAAATCATGACATTGGCCTGACTGTATTTTTTGTGCTCTTTGGTACAATGGGGCAAAACATTTATCTTCAAGAAAGACCTGGAAGATGTTGGATATAACAGTTTAAAAGGACAGCAATTTTTTTCATCAAGAATTATATTTTCTAAATTGTCAAATATGTACTGAAAGCAAGGACATCTAGTGTTTTGGTGTTAATGCTTTGGCTGTTTTTGAGGAACTAGAGTTTTATGGTGTAGGATTTTAAGGTGAAGTTAGTACAGTGTGGTTTTCAGATCAATAAAGGACTTTGTGTCAAGGACCTGCTGGTGGCTTGCCTAGTTTATTGTGACTTAACAAAAGAGCCCAGGAACAGTATTGCTCAGCGGAAGGAAAACAAAAATAGGTGAGCTAATGGCTCATCTTGAAGAGACAAAAAGTACGAAGACCAGGGCTGCTCATGAAGAAGTGGTTTAGAGAAAGTCAGAATTCCACAATGAAATCACTGTTTTCAAGTACTGCCTTTACGAGCATGACCTTGGAAATGTTTTCAAACACACCAAAATTCACAAACGGTGGCATAAGCCAGAAGTTTTTTCTTTATGGTACATTTATACCACGTTAGTAACTCATGCCCTCTAATGTCTGAGAGCGCTCCTTTACCTTATGCAATAAACTCCTTCAACCGCTTATCAAATACCATATACAAGATAAATAAACATTTGGAACATAATTTAAGTTTCCTTTCCTAAACTGGTGGTGAGGGGAGAATAAATTTCCTTCTTCATTTTGTATCAGTTTCTTTTGCTCACGAACAGGAAGCTTGAAATTCCCTCTGGTCTTGAATTACACATGGAAGAAAAAGATCAACCTAAGAATGTTTGCTTTCTGCCCCTAGGAGAAAAGAAAGGATGAAAAAAAAAAAACTAAAGGAAACTCCTGCTGCCTAAAGCATCCTCCTCTAGGAAGCAAAGCAGCAAGAGCTTCAATGAGATATTTTGAGATTGATTTTTAAAGATATTCTTTTTTTCTTGGAATTGATAGATTTGACTTCTATCTAAGTGCAAACTATAGCATTGCCTTTCAAGAAACTGACCTGCCTAAGCTGACACATTACAGCAGGATGAATTCTATTCTGAAACGAGGGAAGCAGTCCAATTCTTCTCCCATCAAGTTTCTGCAGGGTAGTTTAATCCTTCTGGTTTCAGATAGACAAAACCAAGCTCTAGTGTCCAAAATATACATACCAATATTTACATAATAATAAAAATAAAGGCTACAAACTAAATACTGTATAATGTACCAATTTCTTTTCCTAGTTTCTCTCATTTAAATCCAGCAACTTTATAAATATTATTACTTCTAATTGGGAAATAAGGTAACCTAGTCTCAGAGAACTAATTTTTTTCTTTTTGAGATGGAGTTTCACTCTTGTCACCCAGCCTGGAGTACAATGGCACGATCCCAGCTCACTGAAACCTCTACTTCCCAGGTTCAAGTGATTTTTCTGCTTCAGCCTTCTGAGTATCTGCGATTACAGGTGCCCACCACCATGCCCAGCTAATTTTTTGTAGTTTTAGTAGAGACATCATTTACTATGTTGATTAGGCTGGCCTTGAACTCCTGACCTCAGGTGATCCATCCACCTCAGCCCCTCAGAGTGCTGGTATTACAGGTATGAGCCCCAGTACCCGGCCTAAAAAAATTATTGTAATATAAATTAGCTACATATGCAATGTGAAATTATGCAGCTGGGTTTCATGTGATATATACATACATACATATATATATATTAAAAGACTTAGTCACAAATGTAGAAACATTTTCTTTCCTTCCTTTCTTTCTTGTTTCTTCCTTTTTTTTTTCTTTTCTTTTTTTATAGGCTCTCACTCTGTTGCCCAGGCTAGAGGGTAGTGGTGTCATCATAGCTCACTATAGCCTCGGACTTCCAGGCTCAAGTGATCCTCTCACCTCAGCCTCCTGAGAAGCTGAAAGCACAGGCACATGCCACAATACTTGGCTAATTTTTTGTAGAGATAGGGTATCTCTATGTTGCCAAGACTGCTCTTTAACTCTTGGCCCCAAATGATTCTCCTGTATTGGCCTCCCAAAGTGCTGGGATTATAGCCATGCGTCATCATGCCCAGCCATCATTTTCTATTAAATATACTTCCAATTATAATATTTATACATGATGGAAAAAGGAAGCTTTTTAAAAAATTTATTTTTTGTTGTCTCGTATTTAGAAGAGTAACTGGTATAATGTAAGCCTTCAATAAGTATTAATTGAATAAATAGGTGAAAACTATATTAAAGTGTTCTGTTCCTGTGTAATTAGTACTAGGGGCTCCTTTTTTTATAATAAAGATCAAAGATGTGAGAATTGCCTGAAACTGGTTGAGGTTTCAGCTAGGTGTTGAATCTCTACAGTGTTTTTACCCGCAGCAGAAATGTCTGCAATGTGGCGGGTACTAAAGAAATATTAGTTGAATAAATGAACAGACCCATGCTGGCCACAGTTATTTTGAGTAATTGACAATATAACTAAAGCATGAAATATCTGAGCAATTTAGGAGAGTGTTTTATCAGTTAATATGTATCTTACCTCTTCTACATCTTTCAAAGTAATGGAAATAGTTCTGGCTCACATTTATGAAATAATAGCATTCTTTCCTGTAGACCTGTAGATTACTTGTTGGGAAGGTTTTTGGGGAAAGGATGGAAGAAAGATTATGAATGGAAAAGGCAATCTTTTACAATGACCTAATATATTAGGGGTTTATCTGACTATCAGTCCATAGGCTAGAATCACAGCAGACCATGTCCTGCACTGTCTTTTCTAGATCAAAGCATTCAATCTACAACCATATAAACCCCATAACTGTGTCTCTTTTTTTTCCTTCTATGCTTTTCTTCCAGACATGTCTCCATCCTCCAGTACTTTAAGTGACATCTTTAAGCTAAAAACATAAAACTATCTAGAAATGTTGATATTCCAAAAACGGCTTCCCTTGTAGGAATTACATTTTTAACACACGTAATTTTATCTAGAGATTGATTTTGTCTTTTACTCAAAGACAATCTATGCTTATGATGAGTGAGTATGGGTTAGAGCAGGATACAGCTAAGCTGGGACATACACACAAGGAACAATCTATGGAGAAGGAGAAAAGGTGATACCAGCAGATCCTCCCTGTAGGCAATTAATAACTCACAGTAGATCCTCAAAATGTCTAAAGTACATTCGGAACTTTATACCCAAGCAACCATATATCAAGTATACTGAAGGGCAAATAAATTATTCCTTGGTTTAGGTAAGCCCCTAGAATAGTCCTTGGAGGTAGCAAGTCCTCACTTGGCACAGGTGACTCCATAATCGACATCATAGTTTCTTCTGTAGACCAGTGGCCCATGTGGTAGAGCCAATGTACAGATGTGATCTCTTTGGTCAGAGTTGCTTAAAAAAATTTTAAACGTATTTAATTCTCTGAAACATACTTTCAAAGTTGAGAAATTTCAGATAAAAATCAGATTTTCAGCTTCCTTTTAACAATCAGAAGACTGGGCAGCAGTGAGCCTGTGTGAAAATAGTTAACTGCCACTGAGTAGGGGCTGCTGTTTTCTTCGGTTTGCTCAATATCAGTTTATTGCGGGGCCCATCCAGCTACGCTGACTTCTATTGTTTGCCTGGGATACTTCTGGCTGTTGTAAACAAACAAAAACCACTTGGAAACTTGGATTTCTAATATTCCAAGGCTTCCAGCTCTGAAAATTAGGATTATAGGATGCTAAAGTTGAATAACTGAATCACGTCAAGAAAAGAAAAATAATTTTACAAAGGCTTCTCTTTATTATCAGTTAATACTACACTATCTTTCTCATGCAAAGTGTCAGTTTATTTTATACCAGGGTGCATACATGGACTTCAGTTTCTTGCCCAAGTATGTATCATGGTTGAGAAACAACCAGCAAAGCAATCTGGTTAAACACTTGAAGTCAGGCCAGAACATCTGGTGTCAAATTCTGGTTTTTATCCTCTCTTGTACCTCCATTTCCTCATTGTACAATATGGATAATCATAGTATCTATTTACAGCTCATAGGGTTGTTGTAAAGGTTAAATAAGATAATATATGTAAATCACTTACAACAGTGCCTGCCACATTAAGTACTATACCTATAAAACAATGCTATTTTTTTTCTGTCAGTAAAGACTTCAAATGATTTTAGATTAAAATTCATATTTTAAATAGTTTTATCAATTAGAAAAAGATGTGGCCCACAAGTGAACTACAGTGTGCCTGAGCTGCCTTTAAGCTATCAATATAAGTATTCAAACACAATGAATGGACAGTGTAAATTTTCTTGATGTTCACTTTAAATCTGAATGGGATATGTTTCATTTTCTATGTTTATTCAAGAAATACAGTAATATTTATAAAAGGTTTTGATTTTTTAAAACATGATATTACATACTAAAATACTCAGTTTTCATAACCTCATTTTCAAAGCAGTAATTGTACTCATTAAGACATTTAGAGTTTTGAGTTTTACACTGAAGTCTTTAATCGATCCTGAGTTAATTTTTGTATATGGTGTAAGGAAGGGGCCCAGTTTCAGTCTTTTGCATATGGCTAGCCAGTTATCCCAGTTACTGAAAAGGAAATCCTTTCCCCATTGCTTGTTTTAGTCAGGTTTGTGGAAGATCAGATGGTTGTAGGTGTGTGGACTCATTACTGGGTTGTCTATTCTATTTCATTGATATGTGTATGTGTTCTTGTACCAGTACCATGCTATTTTGGTTACTGTAGCCCTGTAGCATAGTTTGAAGTCAGGTATCATAATGTCTCCTAGACAACGCCATTCAGGACATAGTCACAGGCAAAGATTTTATGACAAAGATGCCAAATGTAATCATGACAAAAGCAGAAGTTGACAAATGGGATCTAGTTAAACTAAAGAGCTTAAACTAAACAACCTACAGAATGGGAGAAAATTTTTGCAAAGTATGCATCCAACAAAGGTCTTATATCCAGTATCTAAAAGGGACTTAAATTTACCCAAAAACCCACAAATGACTCCATTAAAAAGTTGGCAAGGAAATGAACAGACATTTCTCAAAAGAAGACATACTTGTGGCCAAGAATCACATGAAAAAAGCTCAACATCATTGATCGTTAGAGAAATGCAAATCAAAACCGCAATGCAATACCATCTAAGACCAGTCAGAATGCCTACTATTAAAAAGTCAAAAAATAGCAGATGCTGGTGAGGTTGTGGAGAAAAAGGAACGCTTTATATGCTGTTGATGGGAGTAACAATTAGTTCTGCCATTGTGGAGGACAGTGTGACAATTCCTCAAAGACCCAAAACTTTGGTCTAAAGAAACATCCTTTGGTCTAAAGGGATATAGACCCAGCAATCCCTTTACTGGGTATATACCCAAAGGAATAAAAATCATTCTATTACGAAGACACATGCACATGTGTGTTCACTGCAGCACTATTCACAATAGCAAAGACATGGCATCAACCTAAATGCCCATCAATGATAGAATGAATAAGAAAAATGTGGTATATTGGCACCATGGAATACTATAGAGCCATAAAAAACAATGAGATCCCGTCTTTTGCAGGAACATGGATGGAGTTGGAGGCCATTATCCTCAGCAAACTAACACAGAAGTACAAAATGAAATACCACATGTTCTCACTTATAAGTTGAAGCTAAATGATGAGAACACATGGACACATGGTGGTATCAGCACACACTGGAGCCTTTCAGAGGGTGGAGGGTAGGAGAAGGAAGAAGATCAGGAAAATAACTAAGCCTAATTGGTACGAGACTTGATACCTGGGTGACAAAATAATTTGTACAACATACCCCCATGACATAAATTTACCTATGTGACAAACCTGTACTTGTATTCCTGCACTTAAAAGTTTAAAAAAAGACATTTTTAAAAACATAGTTTATACAACAAAAGATGGTTATCTTTAACTTCAGTTACCCCCAGATTCTTCTTCTCTTTCAAAATCACAACATTCTTTAATTCCGTTGTGTGTTCTTCAACAAACTACTTGAGGCCACTTGCTGTATACGCAGTGTTGTGGGGGAAGCATTTTGCAACCCTCATGTGAAAATAATAGTGAATTTAAATTTTAATAATGACTTTTCCCCTCAGAGACTTCTGTTTCTATTTGTCTTGGGTGATGTGTGTGTGTGTGTGCTGGGAAGCAGGCTGTTTACATATGACAGCATTCTATCCTACTTTTGTTTCTAAGTTATCAAATATTTCCATACTCAAAAAACATTTTTATGTAACTCCTGAAAAACATAAAGGACCATAAGAAATCCCAAGATCCAAAGTAATAATGAGATGGAATATAGCCATTACAGTGGGAAAGAAATTCCTTGGCAGAGAAAATAATTAATTATAAAATTCCAGATGGGCTCTTATTTTTGGCATACAATATTTGTTTGGAAATACAGTGTCATCAACTTTCAAAATGCAGGAAACTCCATCTGGTATTTGTATGTTTCTGTGAGAGGATGCTTGGGTTCTCCTATTATCCTTTTTTTGCCCATATTGGATGAAATTATCAGTCTTGGTTAAATTTAAATAATGATCACGTAGATACACAATCATCTGTGACAAGTGATTTAAATATTTCTGAAGGTTGAGATAAGTGAGGATGTAATGCGCTAACACTTGGCTGACATGTAAAAGACATGTAAAATAAGACATGTAAAATAAGATGGCTTTGCATGTCAGAGTGCCTTGCACCAGAAGACACTCTACCAAGTCAGTTTAGTACTTTGGAAATGAGAAGTGTAAGTAAACATTAAAACAAACTGTTCATGCGCATTTAAAGAAAGCCCTTGATTTAGGCTCACCACTTGGAAACATATTAATACATGGCAATGATTCATTGGTTCCTTGATTTCATTCATTCATTCAATAAATGCAAATTACTGGCTAACCCCACTGTGTGGACCACTTATTTGCAGAACATTAATAGATGGTCTGTATAGTTTTGTGGACAAGTTTGGAAAATGATGGAATAAGCAAACATAAACAAGTCTTTTTCAAAACTGAGACTCTTCAGAACTTTTAAAATACTAACGTGAATAGTCAGGGTTTTGTTTGTTTGTTTGTTTGCGTTTAGACAGTGTTGCTCTGTCACCCAGGCTGGAATACAGCGGCACAAATTCGGCTCACTGCAAACTCCACCTCCCAGGTTCAAGCGACTCTGCTGCCTCAACTTCCTCAGTAGCTGGGATTAGAATAGTCAGTTTTTAATGAAAGACAAAGAGGTGATAAATGCTTTTATGGTGCGATAACAGAATTCACAATTGGCACTTGGGTTAATGGTATAGGGGACCGGTAGAAGTTTAATCAAGAAGACAACATTTGAACTGGGGTTCCTGGATATTTTTTTTTCTTTTTCGTGATATAAAATTAATGCAAAATATTTAGAAAATACAGAAAGGTAAAAAGATAAAAATATTTAACTATAAGGACATAGTCTGGAAATAATCAATGTCAACAATTTTTGAATTTCCTCAGAATCTTTATTGGTTATCTATCTCTTCCCTTTTTAACCATTTTCTGTAAAGAGCTTAATATGTCAAGTCTCACACACTGACTTATTGATGCATTATTGTATGACTATGATTGTTATACAGTATTAAATAATCTTCAAAGTTGTTCATTTCAGTGACTAAAATAATGTAATAATCCCACTGTGGTGGAACATTTCTGTTCTATTCCCTCCCAAATTTTTGTTAATGCAAATGAGTGGTTCTCGGTGTATGACTCCTGCATCAGCTACATTAGCATCACCTGGGAACTTAGAAATGCAAATTATTGGAAATTGTCCTAGATCTACTGAGTCAGAAACTGCAGGGGAGAGCCCAGCATACAAATATGTGATGCTTATTCCTTTACACAAACCCTTTATTTAACTATGATTACTAATTACATTTAATTCCATATAGGGATCACTTCAGGTTCTAAGAGCTTACCCTATTGTATTTTCAGTATCTAACACAATGCTGGGCACACACTAGAAGCTTATTTGTTGAATGAGTGAACATTACTCCAAATCTGCTTCATCATTCTTTGAAATTTAGTGTTGCAAGTTATTCTATGGGACCAAGTAAATATTAATTGCAGTATATATAACTTGTATTTTTATTTCCGAATGCATCTCAATCTATTTTCTTATAATTTAAAAATATCAGGGTATATGTGTAATTGTCCTTTAAATAACGTTGCCTGGATCATGGTCAGCCCCTGTAATCTGCATTGCCAGTTCCTCCACCCTTTTCCTCTTCAAACCTCCAGTTTAGAACAAGTTTCTTCAACTGCATCTTTAATTACTACTTCTGTTCCAGTTAATCTAGTTTCTTTCTAGAAAGTCAAAATTTTTAGTTTGTGTCTCCTTCGCTTGTCCTGGATATCATTACTTTCTTCTGTTCTTCTATGTGCCGTTATGGGAGATGAGGAACTGGCATGAAAATGATTTTCAGTTTGAATTTCTGTGGACTCCCTCGGCACTGCCTTTGTCTCTCTGAGAGCTTCCATGTCATCCCAGCTTGTTGCCTTGGCCTCAGATCCTGCCCTCTTTTCATCTCATCCTGTTGCCCCTTCATCTCAGCTTGTCTAGTCTGTGGCTTTCTTTTCCTGTTTACCAAAAGCAACGACTTCTTAAATCAGGTTAAGTATGATAAACAGTCTTTCAAGTTTTCTCTGGTTCCTGTTATAAATAATGTTCAGAAGTCTGTTCTTCCTCTTGTCTTCAGAACATTGCTCCTTTTCATTTTTGTTACTGGATAGCTTTCATAGGGTACTTTTAAAATTTTTTTACCATTTATCAAAAATTAGAAGAAAATTACCCAGACTTTATAAATAGACAGGGTTAGTGGATTTCCTTTGGCTCACCTTTATGCTCTAAATATCTGCATTAAAATCCCAATCAGATTTGTAGCTGAACTGCAGCTAGACCAGTTCCAGCGTCAATCACTTTATGTGGCCATCCTGAACAGTGGTTTGCTTTCCACCCTCTGCTCAGCATCTGATCTCTAAACCAGTCAAAGGCATTAAAATCTTTAGTGCCTTTCTACTAAGTCTCCCTTTCTATCTTGCTACCTGTGTATCTTACTTGTAGAAACTAGACCTCTAGCCGGAGCTTGGTCTCAGCAGTTTCAACATCTTGGAATTACACTCCTTTGGGTATAGAAAGAATGACATTGGTAGAGATGCTTACGCTGCTTTGGCTACCTTACAAAATAATAGACGCACAGGCGGTCTGGTTGTTGAATCTTAGTTACTGGATCTGTGGTCATTTTAGTTTGTTGGGAGTGTTCTATTTTGCTATTCTTATCTCTCTGAGGGTATATTTACACAGCTTAGAAGATTTATTAACTCAGAATATATCTGCAAAATGCAGAGTACAGGAAAAAGATGTTTTAAGCAGAAGTACTTTCTCAGACTTCCCTGGAAGCATATCCTGAAACAAGTTATTTATATTACAGATGTTTATTAAGGAAATGCTTCCAGGAAACCTATTTTGGAGTGACAGAAAGAAGCAGACAGAGAAAGGGAAACAGCCAAGCAAGGGTGCAATTTCAAACAAAGTTTCATGGAGGGTGGTTTTAGCCTAACTTTGCAGGCAGCTGTGGAGTGTAAGTCATACTACAGAGTTTATCCCAACCCAAGCAAGGGAGTTGAGCTTTTATATTCAGGCAAGACAGTGATTATGAGCCACTGCTGGGAAAGACGGAGGTGCTTAGACTTTCAGAGGCCCTTGGCTCAGTGTGCCTACAGGCCAAGTAGCTCCAGTAACCTAAGAATTGCCCTAGGAAGAAAAATCACAGAGGCTAGCAGCTGGAAACAGAAATGCACTCAGGTCTGGGAGGGGCTCACAGAAGACATAAAAGGTGTTCAAGGGGATCTCTGCAGAGCACTAAGAGTGTCTCCTCTAAGTACCTTGCCTATTATAGTTTATTTTCTTATTTGCACCCACTTAGCCCCCTCAGAGACATGGGAAGCTAATCACACCAACAGAAAGGCAGTTAACTCCTGCCTTGATGAAATAAAGTTACATTAATTAGAAAATATTTCTCAGAAATAATTTTGTCTTTTCAGAGCAAAAGATGATTTACCTGTGCATAAGCTCATTTTTTGACTTTATTGTAGCTGATAGACCACTTATGATATGACAGAAGAATACAATGCATATTTTGAAATCTTTAATGTAGCTAATCACTTTCAATGTGTCTTCAAATCAAAACATGGATTCCCACATGATATATTTCAAATGTAATCTGGTTTGAGCTTTCTTATATTTTATCAAGCATTTGATTTAGCTGTCGCAAGAAATATATAAGAATGAATTGCTATTATTTCATTCGTTCTGAAAAAGGCTTTTGAAAATAGGTCTTTTCTCAGAGCAGTCTTCTTTTGAGCAGTGGTTGATTCATGACTATGAAACCTAAGTGGTGGAGTAACAACAGCATGGTATTCTCATTCTTGAGATTCTATGGTGCGTTTTTGATTTCTTGCACCTTGATTTCTCACGAAAGTAGAAATGTTTCAGTAAACTCAGCAACACAGCGAGAAAGGTTTCAAAGTGTTCTAATTCCTCCCAGATCTTCAAGCAGCCAGTTTACTTGGCCTTTATACTGTACCAGGTAAGTTTGGGTTTCCAGATTTGGACTCTGTTCCTGTTTGTAGATAAGGAGGCAAATATATAAACAAACAGAGGTGCTTCATTGAAGAGAACAGTTGGGATGAAGGGTAATTTAGAGAGTCTGTATAAACTCCTCTGTGAAAAGTCACATAGTGAAGAACTTTAGTCTTCTATTCATATCTCTAATGCATTGGCCTGTAATCACCAAACACTATGCACTATCCAACTACTTACAACTCAAGGTCAATGACTGAAGTAAATTCTACTCTGATTCATTCATCTAGCACAAAGTAGGCTCTCAATTTATATTTGTTGAACAAGTGAATAATTTTAAATAGATATTGATTTTTATCTTAACAGCCCCAAGGTCTAAAACCCTGCTAAGGTGATTACACACTCATGAATTATGAATGAACGAAGGAAAGAACAAAAAATGAAAGAATAATTAATAAACTTTCCTTGAACTGGGGTAATACCGTTCTAACAGGGATACAAGCCTTCTACCTAGCTTCCTAACAATGCAACATCTTTCTTCTGAAGCACTGTCCTGTTTAAAAAAGTCTATTTTTCTTACAGAGGAGTCAAAACTCTTTATAATATGGAGGTCCAGTTCCTGGAATATATGATTCTAAATTATCTTTGTCACTTCTTCATCTCATATAAACCACCTGTACCAGATGACTCATAGTTTCTTATATCTGTAAATTACTTTTATATCCTTTTTTCTTTCCTATTACTTTTATTTTGGCTCAAAATGCCCTGATCATCCTTTTTCCTTGTCTAAATTTCACACATCCTGAAAAGCCTAGCTTAAAATCTTCCTCCTCTATGAGGCCTTTTCTTCCTGCACAATTAGAAATAATTGCTCCTATCTCTGCTCTACCATATCACTGGTTATGTTTAATTTTGTGGATCCTTATTTACTTCCATTCATAGTAAATACGTCTCTCATTTTCATTCACAAGTACTTTTGAGGGAAAGACTGAGTTTTATGTTTGTTATATCTTCTGTCTCCTTTTAATAACATGAGCCACTTGTCTGCCTCCTTTTAATAACATGAGCCACATTGACAGTCACTGCTTAGTGAATCGAACTGAATTGCTGAGTTAGAAAATTTATAACTTAAAGTACGATTTTGTAGGTAAAACCTGGCAACAGGCTGAAAGTCAAATGCTGAGAGAACAGTTAAGCAATTTAAGCACATCAATTCATTTGATTCTTGAGCTTCTATTAAAATTACTTTTGTAAAAAATAGTCATATAAAAATATTTAGGATGTTCAGTTAAATAAAAAATAATGTAAACTATATACTATAAACATGCCTATGCAAAATACATTAGCATATTAGAAAGGAGAATGTGGTAATTAGAAAAAATACAGTTGACATCTTAATAAAGAAGTTTCATTTAAAAAGTCCACTTATTTTTCTTATAATGCTATTTATGCAATGTAAAATGAAAACAAAACGCTCATAGGAAGCTAGGCTTGGAAGAGTGTTAGAGTAATATTAAAATGTTCAAATATTAACTCACAAACTCAGAGACTGTATTCATACTTACAAGATGACAAGCTAAAACATCAAAATTCACACAGTGTACCTTTCAGGAGATAAGGAGGCAAATGCCTAGGGAATTTTTTTTTTTTTAATTAGCCAGTTAATTTTGGTATTGTAACAAAAATTCCTTTATGTTTTTCTCACTCTTAGCCTGGGAGATCTATTGTAAAACAAATCAAGACATTCATAACGAATGCAAATAATATTATACATGCACCATGTGATAGTGCACTGATGGGTCACTAGGTGCCTTGTTTGAGACCTGACACTCATTCTTCCAGCTGTTGATGGTTTTGGTGAATGCCAGCTGCCAGATGAGTCACCATCTGGGCAGTACCCTCAGCCCTAAAGAGCCACCTGGCCCCAGGTTATTCCCCTTCTGATCCAGAGCTACATCTTGCATTCAAGGACTCATCAACGTGAGGGATGTAAAAAGACCTGATCCCCTCTGTCTACACTGACAACCTGGAAGAGCCATTCCAACCCATGAGATAAAGGGATTGTGAGGTACTGTGACAACTCAGCCTCTCCTCCTGCTGGTACCTGCTTCCTTCACTTTCTGCTACTCCTGTTGACTCAAACTATACTCCATGATAAACTTCACCTGCAATCTCTGCCTCATAGCCTGTTTCCCAGTAAACTTGACCTTAGACAGTATTTAGAACGAAATCTGCCTAAAACCTAGAAGGTTGAAAATAATCATACATAGGAAAAATGTTTCTAAGATACCCCTTGGTAACTTGGGAGTAAAAGCAATATGCTTTCGTGTTTTCTAAGAACTTATGTGCAAGACACAGAAAGAGCCAAGCAATTCACAGATATGAATGTATTTAATGCTCAAAACTAGCTGTGAGGCTGATACTATTCACTATCAGCCCTGTTCGCAGGTGACAAACTGAGATTAGAGTAGTAAGTTAACCTACCCGGGGTTGTATAGTTAGTGGTAGAACAAGGTTTTGAACTAACTGAGCATCATGTAGCTTCACTAAACTTCTACCATATACTATCTCCAGATCGTATCTAGAGATACTATCTCCTATCTAGATACTATCTAGGGATACATTTTACTAATTCTAGAGTATAATGCCCTAAAAAGTTGAACCAGCATTTTGCATTTCCATTTGGAGTTATAATGTCTTAGGAATTAACAAAACCCTTCAGGTTCTGAGGTGTTGAGCATTGTGATTATGTTGTTTTCTTTTCTTTTCTTCAGTCAATATCCAATAAAATTTGTGAAGAAGGAAAAGCTCAATGAAAAACCATCAGAGTAACACTACTGCTATTCGCTTTTTGCTTAGAGAAGACGATTGATGCATTTTATTACCAATTAACTTTATTCTCAGTGTGCTTTAAAGAGAAATATAACACTTCCTCTGAACACTTCTGGGACTGTAAAAATCAAATGAAAAGAACAACAGACCATTTTCAGAGTCAGGCTGCAGGGAAGACTCTAGAGTACAAAGACCGTTTTCATTAAAGATATGCATTCTTAAAATGCATACCCTGACTATGGATGTCTAGTTTCGAAAGGGAGAGTGTGGCAGTTTAGATCTTACAGCAAATCTCCTGAGACTCTGGAATAATAACTACAACTTCCCAAAAGGGCAAGAATGTGAAACATTGAGATAACATAGTCCTGAGTACTGAAATATTTTTTCTTCATGATGTTCTGAGATTTGCCAAAAAACTTCAGCAAGAGTAAACATTCCTTTCACTTCCAAAAGCCATGGCTTGCTGTGTCAAGATTTTAACTTTTAAACTTGATTTTCAGAATTCCATCAATTAGCCCCTGAAATATACTCCTGATTGAAATTTATATTCAATCTTGAAGTAAATTTGTCATGCAGTGTTTCTCTTTTTTTTTTTAACCATTTGTGAGTTATAAGCATTTTTCTTTGTAAGGATTGCAAATATATCTTACTAAGACAAACTAATATTAGGTTCAGCAGGCACTGAGTCTGCAGCAGTGAATGGGAACTCAAATTTTTCTGTCTTTCTTTTCCAGGAGGAAAGGGCCTGTGTTCATAGGATAAAGTGACATGTACATCTTATAAAATGTCTGTAATGATAATTCCTTTTACTTTATGTTGATATACTGAATGTTTCCAGAAACAAAAAGATAGGTTTGAATACATCTTTATATTTGAATTGTCAGATGACTTTTTAAATTTTTCCCAAAGGAAAATATGTTTTTTCCTAGCATCTTCCATATATTATATATTATTCCTTTCACATTTCAATAAGAACAAGACATATGTCCTGTAATGAAAACTCATCATTTACAAATTGCCAATTTACAATGAATATGCAAGTAAAACTTTACATATAATTGAGCCTGATTATTTTCTTTATCCCTATTTTATCTAATTTTAAAGCACTTATTCAAAACGTCCAAGAACTTCAGATTTGTTCATCTGACAAGATCTTCCCTGATTTTTTACAGCTGGAAGCATAAGCAAATACGTTTAAATTGGGGCTTACTATCTTATTTTGTTACATATTATCACTCTCTTGACAAATTTATCTATAATCTGCAATGCTCTCTCCATATTTCCTGA
This sequence comes from Plecturocebus donacophilus, assembly GCA_004027715.1. Classification (NCBI taxonomy): domain Eukaryota; kingdom Metazoa; phylum Chordata; class Mammalia; order Primates; family Pitheciidae; genus Plecturocebus; species Plecturocebus donacophilus. The sequence goes on along the minus strand of PVKP010000619.1, from coordinate 102,343 downwards.
TCATCTTCAAGGATATCGTCTGTCAATCTAAAATTAAATCCTCTTTTTAATCAGATGAGAATAGAGGTGATGGACAAATATCAAAAGATCTATATGTCAACAAAAATGTGATCAGAAAAATGTTCATTGCTATATTCTGCTTTTCTTACCTCTATGACAACGTTTATGCTATTTTTTAATGTTATATTTCTTACCTCCATGATAATGTTCATCCTTCTTCCTACCTGCCTGTTAAGGCTTAAATTCCCTCTCCATGATAGCATCCCACATAAAAGACATTGTTTCTTTCTTTAAATGTCCATAGAACTTTCAGACCTCTCTACTGCCAAGTAGTCACTCTCTAGATGTACAGATGTCATAGAGAGAACATAGCAGAGACTGTAGTGGACACCAGTTTTTCATGATCTGCCCTAAATTCCTAGTCTTCATTACAGTTATACTGGGGCCATGTGACCAGTTCTGTCCAAAGGACTGTGAGCAGAAGTGATGAGTGCTGCTTTAGGGCTAAGGAAGATAAGGTGTCCATGATGCCCTCCATTTCTTTCTTCTCCTGGCTTTTGTGACCTTGAAAGATACTTGCTAAAATATGTAGGGTTCGCAGATAAAATACAGGACTCCCATTTAAACTTAAATTTCAGATAAACACCAAAAGAATTTTCTGTAAGCATGTTCCAAATATTGCATGGAACAGAGTTATACCAAAAATTATTATTATGCAAAATTATTACACTATAATACTGTATACTACATAAGATACTATATTATAAACTATATAACAGTCTTATAATGCTATATTATATACTGTATGCTAAATTATTTTACTATTATACTATTTGTATACTGAAAACCTTTTTTTTTTTTTTTTTTTTTTGAGATGGAGTCTCACTCTGTCACCCAGGCTGGTGTGCAGCAGTACGATCTGGGCTGACTGCAACCTCCACCTGCAGATTCAAGTAATTCTCCTGCCTCAGCCTCTTGAGTAGCTGGGACTACGGGTGCACGCCACCACGCCCAGTTATTTTTTTGTATTTTAGTAGCCACAGGGTTTCACCGTGTTTTCCAGGCTGGTTGTGAACTCCTGAGCTCAGACAACCTGCCCACCTCGGCCGCCCAAAGTGCTTGGATTACAGGCACAAACCACCGTGCCCTGCCTGAAATCTTTTTATTCTATTATTACCCTAATTCTTTTTTCGAACACATTGAACTTCAGATGAGCAAGAAATACTTTTTAGTATACATATGTTCCAAATATTGCACGGGACATACTTATACTAAAAAAAATTGTGTCCATTTGAAATTCAAATTTAATTGAGCATCCTATATTGCATAAATCTGGCAGCCCTATGAAATGTAACATTACAAAGTGGTGAGAACTTCACTCTTTGGCTTACCAGATGGAAGGGAGTATCTGCTGATTCATGTCAAACTTTGTGTTGGTGAGAAATAAATGTTCCTTGAGCTTAATTTCACAGAAAAAAAACTGAAATGTTACTGCTGCATAGCCTTTTCTGTCCTAACTAAAACAGAACCGATGGAACTTAATGTTGGAAAGGAAGAATGAGATCAGATATTTGAGAGCTTCATCTGGCAAGTTAGATATTTCCATTTTACTTTGGAGCAATGGAGAAGCAGTGAATGTTTGGAAATGGTAACTGACACCATCAGAGCTGATTAATTTTATGTTTGGTTGCTTTTTTTTTTTTAATGCCAAGACATAAAAGAGCAAGGACAAGCACAGAATAAGCAATAGGACAGGAGAGCAGTATGTAATATGGCCATCTATCAGGGAACTTGGTTGTTGGGTCACGTAAAGCTAGAAAAAAGATTTTACTACCTTAAGTCCAAAAACCATATATTAGATATTTTTTTTTTGTCTGTGGACTAGCACAGCTGCCAGCCTTGTTAAGCACTCCATATATTCCTGCTAACTTAAAATATTTTTTCTGGTTAATGTCTTTAAAAATCAATCCAACTGTATTTCTTTTCTTTGATTTTTCTCCGAGCACAGAATGACCAGGAATAGAGGACTAAAAGCAGTTGTTTGCCCTAGCTGACCTTCTTCTGTAAACTCATCACAAATATATTATTCATCCCTGAATTTTGCATCTGCCACCAGTACAATTCCAGAGGTCACTGAGAGACACAAAAAAGGCCCAAATACTGGCAACGGAAAAGAAAGAACTAGGAAAAAAGGAGGAGAAAAATATAAATGGAAAAAAAGAAAATTTAAGTAAGCCATAAGTAAGATTTAAGTATGGATGTAAGGGTGGAGTGGAGAAGGATGGGGAAAAAAAAGAAACAGAAGTAGAAGTCGGGGGAAGAACGGTAATCTGGGCTTGTGTATACATATTTGCTTTCCTGATTATGTATCTGGTGAATTTTGATTCAAAGGAAAAGACTTGCTCAAATTTGAAATATTTTTTCCATTCTCTTTTACTGCTTTTATGTTTGAGAGTTAGGTTTACTGTGAATATAACAAACACTGGCCAAAATCCTCTATCTCAACAAACATTTGATATTCTTAAGCTTGGCATATTGTTTTTTCTATATCCTTAGTGGTAGAAATACTGGGTAAAGAGCTTGCTTGATAAACTGAGAGGATTTTTTCCTTTGGGAAGTGGTTACAGAATAAAGAGTTGGATGATGAGGACTGGAGAGAGGCTGCATGCACTGCGTGACCTGTAGCTTTGATACTAGATGACGTCTTTGGAAGCCAGCACGTGATATATGACAATAAGTTTTTAGAAGCCTCGTTGGTCTACAGTTTTGATACACAGTGTTCCTTTTTCTTATAAAGTTTTGTTGCTGTTGTTTTTATTTGTCATTTTGTTTTTGTTCCTTTATAAAGTATTTTATATTTAATCATATAGTTATATATATTTATGTTAATAAACTTATAAGAATTCCTACTTACATCCTTCATTAACTTTTCTTTTCTTTTTTTTTTTTTGGAAACAGAGTCTCGTTCTGTCACCAAGGCCATAGTACAATGGCATAATCATAGATCATTGAAACTTCAAAATTCTGGGCTCAAGTGAGCCTCCTGAGTAGCTAGACCAACAGGCATGCCGCCAGGCGTGGCTAATTTTGTTTATTTCTATTTTGTAGAGTCAAGGATCTCACTGTTCTCTCCATGCTGGTCTCAAACTCCTGGCCTCAAACAATCTTCTTGCCTTGGCCTTTAAGCTCTGGGATGACAGGTGTGAGCCATGGTGCCTGGTCACTTTTATTAACTTTTTATGGATGGATTTCTTTCCTAAGAAAAATTTCAGTATGACTGGATGCCATGGGTCACACCTGTAATCCCAGCACTTTGGGAGGCTGAGGTGGGAGGATTCCTTGAGGTCAGAAGTTTGAGACCAACCTTGGCCAACATAGCAAAACCCCATCTCTACTAATAATACAAAAATAAGCCAGGCGTGATGGTACATGCCTGTAACTCAAGCTACTCGGGAGGCTGAGACATGAGAATCACCTGAACCCAGGAGGCGGAGGTTGCAGTGAACTGAGATTGTGCTACAGGACTCCAGCATGGGAAACGGAGTGAGACTCTGTCCTAAAAAAAAAAAAGGAAAAAAAAAAAATCAATTCAAAAGCTTACCAATCAACTGAGTTTAGTGTGACCTGACTCTGCTTCTAGCAGATCTATGCAGACTATTCTCTGAAAAGACTTGGACTAAGAAATGACAAGTGGTACCTTAACAATATAATTTTTTTTGTTTTTATTTTTTATTTGGAGTCTGGTTAGCTGTTTGTGCATGTAATTATGAACAGTGAAACCCCTGAATTAGAAAAAAAATTCTCAGCAATATGAAAAATTTAAGTATAAATACTATTATTAAGGATTGGATAGTTCATTTTTTTTCCCTCTCATTTGCCTTTGCTAGTGGAGCTCATAATAATGGCAGGTGAGAGAATTTTGTTCATTTTCCAGTTGCTTAATGCATCTGATTGATGAAAGGGTAATGGCAGACCAACTGCTCAGGATCTTTTTGAAAGTGAGAAGCAAGTTACCACCTACGATGTACTAGTGAATAGCGATAATGAAAATTGTCACCTACGGTAATTTGATGACTTTCTGAATGTCATTTAGGATGAAGAAGGGCAAATTCTCTGCAAAATGTAAAGGGATGTATGATTGCAGTGCTTTGGGAAACTGAGGAAGGAGAATTGATTGTGGCCAAGAGTTCAAGACTAGCCTGGACAATGTAGCTAGACCCCATCTCTACAAAAATTAGCCAGGTATGCTGGTATGCCTGCAGTCCCAGCTACTCAAAAGGCCAAGGCAGAAGATCCCTTCAGCCCAGGAGTTCTGGGTTATAGTGAGCTATGACTGTGCTACTGCACTCCAGCCTGGTGACTAGTGGGACCCTGTCCCTAAAAAATACAATAATAACATAAAAGATAAAAATTAATAAACTATTGAGGTCTAAACGTCTAAATAAAGCATAATTTGTTGTTACCGGAAGACATTTTCCAAGATTTCTAGATAGATTCCATGTCTACCGGTATTATAGACTTGCTCTCATCAAGTATCTTTGATTCAGGTAGGAAAGAGGCGCCCACATTTCTTAAAACACCTTTAATTTCAAGGTGGAATGAGTCTACTCAAAAAACCAAACATCTCTTGAGTGTTCCTCAGTAGCAATTTCTGTGTCCCAGCCCAATGCAGTCAGAGACTAACAAAACTTGCACTTGCCAGGCATCACCACTGTGCCACTAGCCCTCATATATATTTATACTTTGTCAGCTATTTAGTTTAGGTCTGTGAAAGAAAACAATGTTTTCTTCCGGAACTGTAATAAAATCTCGTTTATTTTAAGGTAAGCACATCAGTGTTTTTGTCTGTTTGTTTTAGATGTATATAAGCAGTTTTACAGCACAAACATTTTTGCTGTATATGGCCTCTTAACCATTTTTCATGTATACCTAGCCCATAAGTTAGTCATACAGTTGTGGAAGCTACATAGCAAGGGGAGTGAGGCAGTTGAAGGAAATGTGTATACCACACCTACCTGGGCTTGAATCCCAGCTCTGCCACCTACTAGCTGTGTACCTTTTCGCAATATACTTTATCTCTCTATGCCCCATTCTGTTCCATAAAATGAATGATACTTTATAATAAGTGAATTTACCTTCTAGGGTTGTCATGAAGATTAAATGAGCTCAAGTCATTAAATAAGGATTAAATACATATGTGCATATTTCATGTGAAACACACACGCACACACACACACACACACACACGCACCCTTCTAACCAAACAGTGCCAGCAACCTATTAAGCACTAAATAAAGCCTTTTTTAAAGAAGTTATTGATTTTTGGTTAGCGTTTTATTCTGGTAGAATTTGTTGCAAACAAAGTTTTCCTTAGGAAAATTAACATTACAGGGTATACTTAAAAAAGAACTCATAAAAAAGAAGAGTTCATAATGAGAAAACTGCTGTGTATAGTTAAAACAGAAAGACTAGAGAGGGCCATGGGTCTGGGAATTTGAACAGCCTTTGAGCTTTCTCTAGGAATTTGAAGAACTCAATCCCTAAACTATTTTACAACGTTGGATGAACAAACTTGGGAGATATTTTCTTCTCTGAATCTGAGAAAAACTAAAGAATGTCTCAATTGGCAGTGGCTAAAATGCCCCCCACCGAAAAAAAAAAAAAAAGACAAGAAGCATCTTCTATTTTCTTTTAAGACAAGCTGGGAGGAGCTTAAATTGTAATGTTAAATAAAATACACTATTTATTTTTTGAAGAATTTGTGTAGCGATGCTTGTCTTAACAAAGCGCTGAAATGCCTGTTTCTCTGAGATTCTAAGGGTATGAATTCCCATGACAAAAACTAAATTAATAACATGTAAGATTATTTAGAGGGCTATGAGACATTTTAGGATTTTATTGTAAGTATCTTCTCCATAATAATTTAATAATCTGTTTAGTGTTACCCATTTTTTCCCAAATTGAAATATCTTTGCTGCTTTTTTTATTCTAGTTACAAAAGCAATACACTATATGCAAAAACATCATAGACTTTTAAAAAAATGAAATTATTTCTAATCTTATAATCTGGAGATTATCATCAAATTCAGAATCCTGTTGTACTTAATGTTTTATAGCTGATTTCTTTCCAATTAAGTATGTATTATGGACATTATACCACATCAGTACATATAAACATGTGACATCGTTTTACTGAATATGTAGTGGCATACTGTATGAATAAACTATAATACACATAATTTACTTCTTATTGAAAGCTTTTTAGTTTCTTTTCATTGTACTGCTGTCATAAATAATGTTACAATAAATATCCTTACAGTTAACATCTTTATGCATTTTTCTAAATATTCCCTTAGGATAAGGTACTAGAAGTGAGACTGTGGTGTCAAAGGCTAGGAACTTCCCTAAACTCTGATTTGGCCTCAATATTGCCTACCCGAAGGGCTAAACCAGTTAACACTTTCACTAGTGAATATTGTCAAGGGTTGGCAAACTACAGCCGTGGACCAAATCCCAACTGTTACCCGTTTTGTAAACAAAATTTTATTGGAATACAGCCACATCAATCTTAAATACACAGAAAATGTTTGCTAAACACTGATACCATTCTTTTGTCATAAAAGGCTATCATCAACTACACACACACACTCACACACACACACACACACACATTTACATTTCACCTCCTTCGTTTTTCTAATCTAAGAATATTCTCAAGTAGGAATCCTAGCAATTAGAGGGCACTGGAAATCTTATATAAAGTCATGAAGACTTAAGCTCACCTTTTTGTTCTACAGGCAGATCACTGAAATCCAGAGAATATGTCTGAGACAGGTAGCATTTAACAATTACTTTCACAATAAACTCAAGTGTTTGGACTCTCAGCTTAGTGATCTTTCTTTTATTTCTGAAAATGTCCAGAGAGTTTTTAATATAAAAAATAGGTAACATTTTGGGTGGCCATCTCCTAAAAAAACAAATTTGTAAGACTTCTCAAGAAAGCAACTTGACTTTATCATCCTTGAAAAACAAATTTAATTGAATATGAATTAATAAATGATTTCTAAAAAACTATTTTTCCTAAGATTTTCCCTAGTGTCCTTCTTTGCTATTACTTTATTTATTTATTACATATGTAATATTAAACTCTAGCAACAATGAAACTGAATTAGTAGATAATCTTTAAATTTTTGTCTTTTACAATCTCGTTGGAATACTAAGGTTACAGTGTGAGCTAGAATTGGATCATTGTTCTCTTCTTCCTTCGTATACTGTGTTAGGGAAGCTATGACAACTTCACAATTCTCTTATTATTATAAAAAGTTACATTACTTTAAAAAGTATTCACTATTTCCATAATGATGATCAAAATAAACTATTAAATATCAATAGGATGATGAACATTTATTTGATACCAATCTCCTTCCAATACTTTTGTTATCCAAATAATTATATCCTAATTATTCCAATAATTATATTTCCTATTTTTAAAGAATATTACAACTGTTTTAGAAGATAGAGAAGAGCCTGAAAAAAAAAATGTATCTTATAGTTCCGTCAAGATCAGATTTCAGAGCACACCTTAAGCAATGCATTGTGACATTTTCTGTGACAATGCAGAGAATCAACTAAGTGATGATGATGATGATGATGATGAATTGAGACAGAGTCTCACTCTGTCACCTAGGCTGGAAACAGTGGCACGATCTCAGTTCCCTGCAACCAACGCCTCCTGGGTTCAAGCAGTCAGCAGTTATCCTGCCTCAGCCTTCCAAGTAGCCGGGATCACAGGCACATGCCACCACACCAGGCTAATTTTTGTATTATTAGTAGTGATAGGGGTCACACCATGTTACCCAGGCTGGTCTTGAACTCCTGAGCTCAAGCAATCCACCAACCTCAGCCTCCTAAAGTGCTGGGATTATAGGTGTGAGCCACTGTACCCAGCCATCTAAGTGATTTTTGATCATTTTATTCATTTGGCAAATATGAATTGTCAAGTTATATTTGATTTTTTCCAAAATATTTTTCTAAAAGACAATCCAAACTGCTCAAAGACTATGGAGAATTGTGGTTTTATTGGCCTTTTATTTCTTGATTCATATTATTTCTTCTAGTTTTACCTCAAATTGCATTCAGAAAATATAAATCTTTCCCTGGTATGTGTAACAGAACGTTGGTTTATCTTTGGATAGCAATACTCACCTCTAATCCTAAAGTTGATGGAATTGTCTCTTGGAGGTCAAAGAGAAACATGGATGTCACTCTGCCTTCTCCCCATGTGGTCGTCTCTGTCCTCTGCCCATTTTCTGGAAAGTCTCTCTCATTCAAAGAGGGGACACTATGTCAGGGAGTCTTCCCCACAGTGCATATAACCTATGTTTTATTATTTCTCTGAAACTTAAATCACTTAAAAATATTTTTATTGCTTCTGAAAACTCTTATGAACTATTAAATGTTACCTTTGCCAAGGATGGTGAAAAGTATTTTAAGGGTTACATAAGAGATTCTCTTATCTTTTCACGAAAAGCAAGAAAAGAGGCTAGTCGCTGACATAAATGCTCCTGGGTGATGTTAAAATAAAAGGAAGAATTATTTAAACTTTACAACTGTCAGTCAATCTAGAAATGGTTCAAGTCTTATTAGAGGGAACTGAGTATTTAACAGGGAGAAAACTATCACATTCCTTTCCATATAAAAATTGGGATGGGCCAGGCATGGTGGCTCATGCCTGTAACTCCAGCACTTTGAAAGGCTGAGGAGGGCAGAACACCTGAGGTCAGGAGTTCAAGAGTAGCCTGGCCAATATGATGAAACCCAGTCTCTACAGAAATGCAAAAAGGGGGAAAGTTTTTATTTTCTGGTGAATTATTAACCTCACCCAGTAATCATTCATTGTGCTCTCAACAAATATTTGAGAACCTACCATTTTCCAGAACTTAGATCCTAGACATACAGGGTCTATTGCAGAAAGAAGTCTTTACCTTCATAGAACTTACATGACAGTGGGAAGCCAGACAATTGATAATGGAGATACGTCAAACATAGATTTGTGATTATTTTTCAAGTGGAAAAGTAAGGTAAGAAATGGAACAGGACTTCGCCCTTTAGCTAGAGTAGGATGGGGAGGCCTCACTGTGAAGAAAATCCCTTTGAGGAGCCACCTAGAGGGGGGAAGGAACAAGCATGTGTACCAGGGAAGGCATTAAAGCAGAGGGCTGAGGGCTCCAGCAGTGGAGGGAGCAGGTGATCTGGGGGCAAACAAAGTGATGAGCTCAAGGGCAGGGGAGGTGGGGGACAGACGATGTAAGATCTTGCTAGCCATGACATAAGCCTTGCATTACTCATTGTGAGACAGGAAGCTACTTGTTTCCAGGACAAGAATGACATTTTGGCAGTATCCCTTAGGCTGTTAGTTGAGAATAAAAAGAAGAGGGGTGAGGGACGAAGCCAGACACCAAGTTAGGAGGCATCTTCAAGGTCCCAGGTGAGAGACACCTGTCCTTACACGAGGGTGTGGCCGTGAAGGTGCTGAAATGAGGTGGGATTTAGCTGGTATTTTGAAATAAAGGCCACTGGGCTTTGCTGTATGTTATTCTGTGGTGGGAGGGGCAGGAATGAAAAAAAGAATGAAAGAAATTGAGGCTAACTTGAGACATGTGGCCTAAGCAACAGGAAGAGCAGGGTTGATTTTTGCTAAGTTAGGAAAGCTCCCAAGAAGAGCGGGTTTGGGAAGCAAAACCACGAGTTGGGTTTTGGCTTATTAGAGAGGCCTATCGGTCACCTAAGTGGAATTTCTGACTGCAGAGTTGAACGTGTGCAGGTGCATTTCTGGGGAGAAGTCTGAGCTTTGAATACATGTTTGGGAGTTTTTCACATACAGATGGCATTCGAAGTCATATTTTATATTCATTTAGTGCTTAATAGTATAAAATTTAGGCCTACCCATCTAAACCGTTATAGGTGACACCAAGGGTAGATTTGGTTAGGCCAGTTCACATCCCTGTAAGACACACAATGGGCTATATAGTTTTCTGTGTCTCTGCTTATTACCCTGAAATGAGGAGCGAATACAAGATTAGTTGCTGGTTTTTACATGAGAGTAACAATGCAGTTTAGATGAGTAGGGAAACACTTCCAAGAAAACTCACAGATTGTGAAGAAATCAATCCCAAGGTTAAACTGAGATCAGCCCTAGGCTGCATCACCACCGCTCTTTCTAAAGAAATATTATGGGTATAGCTAGCAGTTTTCTGCTCCCAGAGATGAACCGAAACCCATAGCCACGTCTCAGTAACACCACTCAGAGTACTGGCATAAAGGGGAAAGGTCACACTCCCTGGAGGCAATCTCAGCTCACGCATTTACTAAGCTAAGTGATACAAGTTACCTAACCTCTTAGGCCCCAGCTACTTCATCTGTAAAAGGAAGATCATAATTTCACTTGTGTTTGGGAGTTACTATATCAATATATTGAGATCATGTATGTAAAGCCTTGATTCCAGAGCTCAGCACAGATTAGAAATACAATAAATGTTAGCTAGTAGAGAACCAGAAGAAGTATTCTAGGTACTCTCAAGATGTTACAAACACATTGGAAATATTAGGTGTGACTATTGCTTCTTAACAAACAAATGTTGTATAGAATACAGAGCCTTATAGAGTACAGTCAAATGAAAAGAGGTAAATTAACTACCTAATGGAAATTTCAATAAAGGTGAAACATAAACATATTTTAAAAATAAAAAATTCTGTTGTCATAATATATCAGGGAAGTATACAATTTGTTACTTCCTTAGAATTTGTCATTTGGGAAGTACTTATTACTGTTTTGAGTTGAAGAACAGATGAGATATTAAAATATCCCCCTTATAGTATACTAGAAAGTATGGCCTATGGACAAGGAAATATTTAAATGTGTGGTAGTTAAAATGAAATATAAAGCTTAGATATTTAATAGTTAATTTAAAATGCTTTAGGGCTTGTTTTAAAATATCTTTCATTCTTACTGTGAATGAAACCCAGAGAAAAAGAAACAATATTACCAAGAGAGTCATCTAGGTGAGACATAAGAGATAGTGTTTGAATGATGAGTATTGCTAAACCTTTGAGCAAACCTACCAAGAAAAAGATGAAAATTTCCTTCTCTCCAATGCTTTAAGGAATAAACTGTTACCTCCTATGAATAATCTAAAGTAAACTTCAAGAAAAGAGCTATATCATTATTAGTGAATATAACTGAATATTTGAGTATGCAAAAATCTTAATGATGTTGAACTTTATGCATGTGGGGTACTCCCAATGTCTTGTCAGTCTTTAATAACTCCTGGGGAAAAATAGAATAACACTTCACCTTTGGGAGCACAGTGAAAACTAGCAATTAAGTCAAAAAGAGCTCCAAAGAACTAAGAGAGAAGTCACAGAGTTCATGTATTAAAAACTCGGGTATTTGATACATAGATGACCAGATTCTGTTTCTTCTTCTTTTACTCACAAAGTTGGCTTAGTTATCTGATCTTGAGTCCAGAGAAGATAAGATGTAATAAGTGGGAGGGAGGTAAAAGGGCTTCAAGGGCTGGTCAATGAGACAGAATGATCTCCAAATAACCAAATGCACAGGAGGCCAAGGCTACTTGTGTTGGGCAAACTTTTTAAGAACACGTGGACTCAGGGAGAGGAGCATCACACAGTGGGGGCAGTTGGGGCGGAGTAAGGGGAGAGTCAGTGGGGGGTGGGGAGGGTGGGGAGGGATAACATGGGGAGAAATGCCAGATATAGTATGCATCTAAAGTAAAATAAATAAATAAATAATACAAAAACTTTCAATAATTTGAGTGTGAATAATTTAAGTATATAAAAATTTTCAAAAAAAAAAAGGACCATAAAGTACCCAGAGTTTGTTCTATATTAAAGCAGAAAAATCTGGATGATTCCAAATTGCTACAAAGGAGTTTATTTTTGTTTGGTACATTCAACTTTAAAAATAAGGAAGGCTGCAATCCAATTCGAGACCGATTTTCATTATTAATAGTTACCTTTATTTTTTGAATCAATAATATCTTTTGTTTCCAAAAGGGTAGATACTCAGCTTTGGAAGCCTGTGTCTCCATATTAACTCATTCCCTGTAAGACTCAAACAGCTGTAATAGTGTGTGCAGAATGGAACTGAGACAGAAGTCCAGACTTCAGTTATAATTTCTGTGATTATTTTCATTCATCTGTGTATGTTATTCCTCCATTACATAAGTTGAAATTAGTGACAACAAGGGAACATAGCATAAAAAAATGAGGTTATTTCATCTTTAGCTGTTGATGTTTGAGATTGTACGGTGATAACCTTGGCTCTTTTACATATGTTTCAGCATGCAATTTCAATAACTATATAATTCAGCATTCTTATTTAAAGAAATAAACAATCACTGAATGTCACAGAAGTCATAGAACTTGACAAAGGACATACAGCTCAGTACAAATCTAGGTTGGTTTGACAGAATCCTGCGTGGAGGACAGCATGTACCTTCACTGATCACAAGGACTAAGTCTGCAAAGTGACTCACTTGATGCTTATTATCTTTTCTTTATAAGATGATGGCATTTATAAAAGTAATACTGAGAAAATCCAAAGCTTCTAATTTGGAAACATAAATCTACCCAGTGTACTGTTTTTAAGCACCAAATTCAAACTCACTGGCTTCTAAGCAACTCTGACAAATAAATCAAGAACATGTTTTAGAAATTTCTGCCAGGAAAAACTATGGCATCTACTGAGGGACTTCCTCAGTTATAATAAGGATAACGATGCTCCTTATTTGTATCCCTTTTTGTTTGGGTTACGGGGAAACTTAGTACTCAATAACCATGTATATCTTCTTCCACTTCCTGTCAGTGCTCTTGGTTTATTATTTCTGGTTCGAGTTTATCATATTCATTGTAAAGCATATTTTTTGTAAGTTCCTTCAGAACTTCTGTGGGAAAATTCAGAGTGCAAAAATCATAAGGAGGCCAAAACAATTTATAAATGTGTTTATGTACTTGATAGCACCATAAATACTCCTGCATTTGGTTACCTCCCTATCCACATTTATCTTTATTCATGTTTCTTGAGTAAAATCTAATGTTAGTCTATAATGCTTTCTATGACATGTGACAAGCTGACCAAGAATGTGACTAACATGTTACACAAGAGACATTCATATGCAGTGGGTTAATATGATGGGCCCAGGTTATTTTCCAAAGTCTAGAATTATTTGCTCTCTGTTACCAAAATTTTTCAAAATTCAAATATATTACTCAAAAGCAAATACAGGGCTTTAAATATTGCCAGTACAATCTATGAATAGTTCATCATGACTCACAATGTGATGGTGAAATGGAAAAGACTCAAACGCATGGTATCAGGGGCAAAATCTGTTTTTATCGGGGCTCCTGCATTGGTTCCTGTGACAATGGCTCAATTGTTTTTTGAAACAACTTTCACCTTAGAAATGTAGTTTAAGGTATTTTGGTAATTTCTGAAGAGTTCATGGCATTCACTAGCATGTGCTGACTTCATATTGCTGTTGCCAAGGGAGCAGATTTGAAAGCCAGAATGTCTTCTACTAAAATACTTACTATTTACTAAGTAAAATAAAACAGTGTTTCACCCAGTGCCTTTAGGAGTAAAGTGAGGGTCCTGAAAAACCATCTCAAATTCCACTTGATCTAATGATTAGCTGAAAAACTACTTTCTCCCATGTTTCAGTTTTATCTTCTTTACCTTTTCTTTCATTTCCCTTTAGTAAAAATCTAGACATACTTATTTTTGTTAATATAATAAACATTCTGAATCTATTTGGAGAAATCAGTTTGGAAATTTGGGGAAGCCATCATTTTCTGTCTTTTCAAGAAAGAAAGCACACATGATAGGCATGAAATAAGAATTAATTTTCTTTTTCCTGTCTTTTAACAGTCTCTCTAGAACCTACAGGTAGTAAAGTCTTAGTACAATGTCTTTAAAGTCATTCTAAAATGCATCTCTGAGACACACTGACCAACACATCTGGGTACAGCCTAATTCTCATATTTTACATTTTCACTCACATTCAGGGCCGAAACTGCTTTTGTCATCTTAAGCGGTAAGAGACACAGGCACAGAATGTGACAATTCATTTTCTTGGTCTTTCTATTTACAATTTAGGGCAGCATCACAGCAAAACAATTAATTGACCTGCCTAGAAAACAAATAAATCACAAACTCAATATGTTGCTTGAAATTTGCAGCTCATTTCTGCAGTACTGCTGTGCAAAATGGCTAACATATGAGGTTGGTAAGCTCTTCTGACACGTCTCCAACTTTGCCTAACCCCTTGCAAGGTTATGGTAATGAAATATAAGAGAGATTGTGGTGTAGTTACAATAGCATATGTTCTGAGTCAGTAAACATCAGAACAGAACAAAGAATAATAACAAAACTGATGCAGCCGATGATGAGTGATAAGGAAAGTAAAGATAAGCAATCTTAATATTCATTCAGTAATCCTAGAAGTAATTTTTGTTTGGCCAGTCAGAGAAAAATTAATATATGCTGATTTAGCATGCTATTAATACTAGTGTTACTTGGTTATTGAAAAATAGTCACATGTACATGCAAAAATTCTTTCCCTTGTATGTCAAGCTTCCATTTAATGAAATTACCATAAATGACTGGCTCTTACTGTATATGTGTGAAGCATGCCTGCCTACGAAGAGATTCTTGGCATTGCCTTTCCCAGACATTTTTTACTTGGGAAAGTAACGCAAATTTTAAAAAAGTTCTTTGAGAGTGCCCACAGTGCTAATTTTTCAGGTCTTTTGATTCATCCTTGTTAAGAGAGTCAGAGGTTATTTGTAGTGGGTAACATATATGTCTAGCTAATTCTGTAAAGATTCAAAGCTTCGGATGAAATTTAAAAAGGAGTAAGATTAGTACATTATGGAACTATTACAATGACTATTTGCTGCTTATTCTGAAATGTACGTAATTAATAGACTATGCCTAGACCAGAAATAAATCACTTAACTAGTAAGTGGGATATAACTTTAATAAAGTCTTGGTTTAAATTATAAATGAGTCCATGAAGTGAGCCATGCAGTCCAAACACACCATCCTGAATACCTCTTGATCAGCTGCAATTTGACTGCTATTTACCAGCCAAAACAATAAAAAAAAGAGAGCAATGACATCAATCATTGAACTCATACTTAAATGCCTAATTTGATAGACATCTATTTTATGGGTCTCACAAATTCTTTACAACTAGTGCATCTACAGGATGTGGAAGGGACTGGGATGTAGATGAGGTGTTGTCAAACTCCAGATCCAAGAAAACTACATTATTCTGAGTCTCCAGAAATCTTCAGAGGGTAGAAAAAGTTAATCAGGAGAGTTTTATACCCGTAAGATAGTATGAATTTAATGGCGATGGCAATTTGCATTTTTTTTTTTGCCATAGTCAAAGAATTTTAACAGTTTCATGACAGTTTAACATGTAATGAAAATCTTTTAATGGGAAATGATTTTACAATCCAGCTGATGAGATCACAGAACGATGCATTTACAATCTCACATGAATTACCCAGATGAAAACAAACATGAAGTGACATTTGCAGAATCTTTATTATAACAGTCATTACCATATCTAGCACACAAATATTTTTGCTATATAAAGGTGGTATGTTTTATTGCTTCAATTCAAACTTGCTCTAAAAACTCCTAAGGAAAGTTAGCAAAAACACACGAATCCCTTTTTCTGACAATGGAATTCCATAATAAAGAATGCTTAGGTAAAAGATCTCGTAAGTTTTGTGCTAAATTGCTCCATTATTTGCAGTCAGCTTCATTCATAGGAATAAAAATCACCTTTGGTATTCAGTTTGGCAGTGTTCATAAAACCGGCTGCTAACATATATCATACTGTTGACTGTTTTTTTCTTTTCTCAATTTGTGTTGAGCTTTATTTTCTTCAAATGGCTCCATTTAATCAATAATCTCTCCCATCAAGAAAACTTCTATCCAATGAATGTTACAGTTATAATTCACCAAGTTTTCATGATGACATATGACTTGAATGGATGATATGTCAGCTATGCCGCTGAAAGCCATAGAACTGAACTTGAAGACTGATGAATGATCAAGGCTTATTTAAAGTATAATTAATTTGTCACCATCTAGAAGATTTGCTATAAATTATTCTAAATTCCCACTGCTAAATATCTTCATGATCCAAAAGGTGAAACTAATTCCAACAAAATCTATAAAATAGGCCATCTTAAATATCTTAGTGCTAACTCAAGGTTAGCACTAACGTGTAAAGGACCTTTAGAAAAAAAATTATCATATTTAACAGATGTACATTATCTTCTACCTATGATATGCCTGTAAGAAAGACAACATTTTTATTGTTTTCTTACCTATTACAGGGTATGAATTTAAATAATAATTACAAAATGAGATAACTCTTAATGAAGTAAACCTATGACCTTATCTCACTGAATTAATGTGAGGGAAAAGCCAGTTTGGTTACCAATTTGTGAGGCATGACGTATCTGGCCATTCCTCTTTCCTTCCGCAGACACTCAGATTTCTTCTTTAAGGATAACTGATTGAGTTTCTAAGTAAAATTTACTTGGTGGTAAAGGCTTAGCTCAGGATGTTGCTGCAACATGACCTTTGTCCCACACTGCTGAGAAAAAAGACTATGTGTTTCAGAAACATTGATGCAGGTGCTATTATTATGTGAAGTTGGAGCCTAACAGAGTAAGATAAACAGGAAACTATACTCATGGAATTACAAGGACATCAGCCTGCTCACCTTTCTTAATCTGAGTTATAGTATTTAATTACTCTCGGGTTTACATTTCCATGAACAAAATGAACATGAAAATGCAGCAGTGACTTCAGGAGTGACCCATAATGTTGATCAAGCAACACTTGGTAAATACTGACTTGGCTTGTTATTCACAGGGAATTTAAAGTTCAGCAAAACAAATAGGTTAGAAATAGATTTTTTTAAATCTTTATAGTAAGAACTGAGTGAAATATGAACTCCAAAAGGGACTTTTTAATTCTTATTTATTTATTTATTTTTTGAGATGGAGTCTTCCTCTGTTGACCAGGCTGGAGTACAGTGGTACGGTCTAGGCTGGCTGTAACTTCCACCTCCCAGGTTCAAGCCATTCTCCTGCCTCAGCCCCCAGACTAGCTGGGATTACAGGCCCCTGTGACCATGCCCGGCTAATTTTTTGATTTTTAATAGAGACAGGGTTTCCCCATGTTGGCCAGGGTGGTCTCAAACTCCTGGTCTTGCGATCTGCCCACTTCAGCCTCCCAAAGCACCGGGATTACAGGCGTGAGCCACTGCGCCTGGCCCTATTTTTGTGTTTTATTTTTACCTTTTTTTGAGATAGCGTCTCACTCTGTCACCCAGGCTGGAATGCAATAGCATGTTCACAGCTCACTGCAACCTCAAACTCCTGGGCTTAAATCATCCTCCCACCTCAGCCTCCCAAGTAACTCAGGCGATGGGCATGTGCCACCACACTCGACTAATTCTTTTTTTTCCATAGAGATGATGAGCTCTTGTTTATGTTACCCTTGCTGGTCTCAAAGTCCTGGGCTCAAATGACCCTCCTGCCTCAGCCTCCCAAAGTGCTGGGATTTCAGGTATGAATCATTGTACCCAGCTCAAAAGGGGCATTTAATAGCTCACAGGAGTTAAAAATAATGGCATTAAAATGAATCCAGAAAGAAAATATTTCTATTGACCATTTAGGCTAAATGCTTTTGGTTTGTGATGACTTTGTAATTGATTGGCATAAAACATAGAACTTTAAAAATTCAAAATAGGATAAAGGCATCTGAGAGA
Organism: Plecturocebus donacophilus; assembly: GCA_004027715.1. Taxonomy (NCBI): domain Eukaryota; kingdom Metazoa; phylum Chordata; class Mammalia; order Primates; family Pitheciidae; genus Plecturocebus; species Plecturocebus donacophilus. The sequence continues at coordinate 84,461 of PVKP010000619.1, read as the reverse complement.
AAAGTAATCAGAAAACTTTAAGGCAGTAACTGAAAAAAAAAAAAAAATCTATGTAGAAATTCAAAAATCCAAGTAATACTACTCATATAGGTATCCAGTGGCTTAATTCATTCAAAAGACATTTTAGGAGTCATGCTTCTCTGATGTTTTTTACTACATACAGTGATGACTACATACACATTTATGTGTATGTCCACACTGCTTACCATTACAGTGTTTTTGAGCTGCTTTGCACCAATGATTTTTTACCTTCTCAAAGAATCAAATCTCACAGTTATTCTTGTTGTCATTTTGAGAGACTGGGTCTGGCTATGTTGTCCACGCTAGAGTTCAGTGGCACAATCATAGCTCATTGTAACCTGGAACTCCTGGGTTCACGGAATTCTCTGCCTCTGCCTCCTGAGTAGTGAGAACTACAGACACACGCCACCCTCCTTTTTTTTTTTTTTTTTCATAGAGACATGGTCTTACTATGTTGTGCAGGCTGGTCTTGTACACCTCTTTGTAAGAGCTTGGAAACTTTTCCCAATCAACATTTTATAAAGAACCATAATACATACAGTGGGCACAGTGTTGGCAAGAAGAAAACTGATCGCTGTTCACTCAGTTTCCCCAAAATCAGAATGGGACCTAAGATACATATGTTGAAAACTAGTAGTCCCAGAGACTCTTGTCTTAGGACATAACAACCTAAAAAGCACCATGAATAATATGCATAACAGGTCTATGGAAAAAACATATATATAATTAAAATAAGATTGAAAGATCATATATAGATAGATCATAAATGATCTTTCAGTCTAATTTTCATTTATCAGATAAGTGAAAGATAGAAGACCTAAACAATACATCAAAGTGACTAATTATTAATATTAAAAAAAAAGAGAGGAAACAGGTGACATGCATTGAATGCCTGCAATATTATCAGATGCTACGCTAATTCAAGCCTCCTAAGACTTAGAATGGCTCTCTTTCTGTTATGCCAAGGAGCACTGTAAATGGACTAGAGACCAGAATAGTCAACCGGGCTCCTAGATGAATGTACAAGTAATGGAAAAAGAGGGAATATACTAGGGAATTGCTACGTGACAAAAGACAGTTTACACTGATCCCCAAATGGGTTAACCAAATGTGGTTCAACTCTCGTGGTCCAAGTTCTATTTTTGTTCCTGAAGTTTGTGTCGAAATTGGATGAATACTGAGAGAGATAGAAGCTTAGCATCATAGTCATTACCAGAAAAACATCCTGCACATGTGCAGAACTGCATTTTCCTTGCTGCCTCAGCGAGACCACTTGAGATGTTCAAACATCAAGGGAAAGGCGCTTATTAACAACAAAAGCATCACACGCTGCAACCAAGGACACATAGGACATCAGTGTCTCGTATTCTATAAACATTTTTTCCTACAAAATTCAACTCTGAAAGAGATCACGAGGTTCTCTTTTCAAATCATATTGTTTGTGTCTCCTCATAAATGAAGTGGAAAAATTGAGCAAATGAGGAACAAAAGGCCTATCTCATGACAAGCAGAAAGGTGGGTGGCAACACCATGCAGTCATTAGTTTAAATAAACAGAAATGAAAACACTTCATGTAAGTTTCATGGTTGACGCCTGACTTGTGCAGCATTTGACTAGAACAGTCCTTCTCAAATTTTATTTTACGCAAGAATCATCTAGGGATCTTGTTAAATGCAGATTCTGGTTCACTAGACTTGGTTTGATACAAAGTCTGCTTTCTGGCAAGCCCCCAGGTGATGCTCAGGCTCCTGGTTTGTAGATTGAGTAGGAAGGGAATTGACCACCATTCTCCTGGTAACAAAAATACTAACTTTCCACTTCTCAGTAGGTGGAGCTGTCATCAGGGATGGCGCTGTCAAATTTTCACTGTGAACTTTTCACTTAAATTCTCACGTTTAGCAAATCTGAGCTCTGCAAAGATGTAAGTATCCCTGGGAGGAATAACCCATTAAGCTCTTGAGAGTAAACAGGTATTTGGATCCCGCCATTTTTGGGAAATTTTAACTGCATGTTCATGGATACAAAATATTTCAGATCAGATTATATAAGCATTGAAACATTTTCACAAAGTATATTCCAGAATCAACTGTGTTTAGCCAAGTTAATTTCTTGATCAGTTTCTCATACATGGCATCGAAACATTTTCATTTCACTTCATTGAAATTATTTTCTGTGTCAGTTATTTTCCATGGACATTTTACAAATTGTATTTTTTTAGTCCGCATCAAATGTTATCATTGTGATTTTCTTTGGTGGCTGTTACTTCAACATATCCAAATTCCTGGGGTGTAAAGTTCACAATTCGATATTTGGTTTATATTATTTGGTTCCTCTGTAGAGTTTACAATGTGCTGTTTTAGCTGTTGTCAGAATCCGTGTTGATTAATTCCTGCACAAATATGAATTTTATAAAAGAGGGTTTGCATGTATTTCTCAGATAAACGGTCTAAAAAAGAAAAGGCTCTGGATCTGGCTATCCAATAGGTCAGCTTGGATGAATATTAGAATAAAAAGGCTTTTGAGATAAAAGAACAAGTTCCCAGAGTGCATAATGCAGGGGATGCCTAGCGGAGGGAATCCAAATCTCAGAGGACAATGAAATATACTGGAATGAAAAAAACATTTATTTACTATCCAATAAAGCATGCCATCCACCCTACCTAGAGTGTTGGTAAGTGAAATCAATTCTCTGTCCATCCTGTAGCATACCAGTATTTTTCAGATATTTACTTCCTTCTTCCAATGATTATCCATATGCAGTGATGAAAGCCTACTGGAATTTTATAAACAATTCCGTAGATGCCATTAACTTAAAAAAACTCCCATAATTTCACAATTATAATATTTGTGAGTTTTGCTTCCAGTTCATAAAATAGAACATAAAACGATACCCATTCTTAGATAAAGCACAGTTAGGGAATTGATCCTTAGACCTCATCAAAACGCCCACATCTATAGTGATCATGTTGTTTCACTATTTCCCAGTGGAATGGCCTAAATGAAAAATTTGAAGTATATCATTTTATGCTGTATTTTAAATTTAAAAATCAAAATATCTATGGGATCTATATACTCTCTCTATGTACCTGACGTCTGTGTATGCTGTCTTCAAATCAGAAAGGTGTTTTTTTTTTTTTGGATTTAGATTAAATAAGGTAGTAAAAAATGACTAAATGCTTCTCCAGAATCATGCATTTTCAAAAAAGTAAAATTTTGTGAATTTATAAAACGTGTACGCAAATTAGTGCTCATGTTTTTTTTTTTCCTTCTTTCTCCAAATTTTGCCTCTCTCTCTTTTTGCCCCCATGGCCGTAAACTACATTTGTAATAATTATAGAAGTTACAGACACAATTTGGAAGATTAGATCCCGTGTATGAGAAAAACCCTCAAATATGGTATGGTTTTTGGGTCTTCTGTCACAGAGCACATATACCCTTGTCTGAAGAGTCACAGTAGATCAATAAGTATACTCCCATAAGCTCACAATTTTTTCATACTCCTTTTCAATTCTAAACTATAAGTAGCAAATCAATGACAGATTTTATTTCTTCTCAAAGACAACATGAGAGCAAATGACTATTCTGCCATCAAAACAATTTCTAGACAGCATTTTTCACCAGACGTGGTGGCTCACACCTGTAATCCCAGCACTTTTGGAGGCCAAAGTGGGTGGATCACCCGAGGTCAGGAGTTCGAGACAAGCCTGGCCAGCACAGTGAAACCCTGTCTGTACTAAAAATACAACGACAACAACAACAACAAAATTAGCCGGGTGTGGTAGCTCATGACTGTAGTCCCAGCTACTCAAGAGGCTGAGGCAGAAGAATCACTTGAGCCCAGGAGGTGGCAGTTGTGACGCTGAGCTGAGATCACGCCATTGCACTCCAGCCTGGGCAACAAGCACAAAATTCCGTCTCAAAATAAAATAAAGCAATTTTCAAATTTTTCAGATTTTTTCAATATGTTACTTGATCAAAAGTCAGGTTTTAAATCTCTAAACAAAAATACATACATTTAAAAACAAATGCTGGAGGAAGCATAAAATGTTGCAGAAATTACAAGTATAAAATAATCACGAAAATGTAATTGATGACATTTCTAAGGTCAGGAGCATTCAAAGTAACCAACATCTGACATATCAAAAACATTGAAATAATGTGTGCAGATGTGGTTGGTATAGATTTTTAGAAGATCTAGTACTACGTATAGCACTTAAAGATATTTGTTAAGCTTGCTTGCAGCTGTGGGCTGGGCATGGTGGCTCAAGCCCTTAATCCCAGCACTTTGGGAGGCCAAGGCAGACAGATCACTTGAGATCAGGAGTTCGAGGCCAGCTTGACCAACATGGTGAAACCCCGTCTCTACTAAAAATACAAAAATTAGCCGAGTGTGGTGGCTGACGCCTGTAATCCCAGCTACTTGGAAGGCTGAGGCAGGAGAATTGCTTGGACCTGGGAGGCGGATGTTACAGTGAACCGAGATCAAGCCACTGCACCCCAGCTTGGGTGACAGAGGGAGACCCTGTCTCAAAAAAAAAGAAAAGCATGCTTATATTTGTGGATGTTTCAACACGGTTGGCATTTCTTGATAACCTGATTTGTTTATGCTTCTTTACAATTATGATTGTAAAAACAATGGCCAGTGCAGTGCTTGAGTATTTGAGGGTAAAAAAGACAGACTAAGAATTTTTAGATCATGTCTGCTATTTCTATCTGAAAAGTCTAACTACAAATCAGGAAGCATTCCTATGTTAAATTAGTGTTATCAATTGATATTTCTTTGAGTGACATTCTGCCAAATATAAACCAACAGTTAAGAAAGGTGATAGAACTGAGGTCTTCTGGATGACTGATTTATGCAGAACATAAAAAGTATAGAGCAGACTTTTACATAAAAATTAAGATATCCCTCATACATACTGAACTCCTAGTTACAGAGTTGCTCAGCAAAAATTCAGACCCAGTTTCACACAAATATCTGAGTTCCAGCCAACCGCTTCCTGATTCTGAAGCTTAATTTAATCATCTCAGTGCAATGCACTAGATCCGAAAAGAATGGCTGAAATCCTATTTTAGGACTTGACTTGTTTACATGGCATTAAGTAGTGAATGTGAATAATGGGAGTTCAAATTGTAATTCTGCATGTTAGTACTGAAGCTTTAGTACTATTTAATGCAGTTTTCATTTAAGCAGCTACTTTCCAACTTTTTCTATTTTTTACTCTACCTATCAATTACATCTGAAACACTGTGGTCACTCACTGAGTCCTCCTAGATATGGTAGCCTGGTAGACTCCAAAAGGATACTTTTAAATATTTCAGAATCAGCCACAGCTCTCTGTTCTACAATTTTAAATAGCCCCTGCACTTTTTTACAACATATATAAACTGAAAAGTTGGTAACTAGAGTCCAATAATAAAATAGGAATCGTCACATTGAAAAGTTTGGAAGCCAAGCAAAGCAGGAAATGGCTGAAAATAAATGCATAGCATGAAAAGACATAAAAGGGGGGGTGAAGGAAGAGTAAGCAATATACAATGAAAGAGAGATGAGAGAGAAAGCAAAAGAGGAAGGAATTGGATGTGAGGAGTTGGGAAATGTTACCTACCTTCAAATATTAGATGGGTCATGTTAGACTTATTCCATTTAGAGATGAAATAAGGACTAAGTGTAGAAATTATATGTAGGCAGAGTTTAGCTGTCAAACAAATTTTCTATCAGTGGCATCCCTATTATTAGGAATATTAAAAAGAGGCTCTAAAATCCATCTCAGAATTGCTTAGAAGACCAGATCTGGGCCAGATCACTGCTTCTCAAACTTTACTTTGCTCATGAAACAAGAGGGGGTCTTATTAAAATTCAGATCTGCATCAGCACTTACAGGGTGGAGCTGAAGATTGAGCATTTTTAACAAGCTCCCAGGTGATGCCCAGGCGGTCCCTCTATAATCCACACTTTGAGCAGTTAGGGACTTCCTAAGGTTCCTTCTCACTGTAAATATTAAATATTTCTTCAGGGAGGAAGTAGAATAAAAGAAACACAGAAAATCACAAGAGTCAGCGACACCACATGCTCAAATTTCATTGATAAAATAGCTAAACCATCCTGTCTTTTCAGAGGCAGAAAATCACTGGAAAACAACACTTCAGAGATAATAGCATAAGCACTGAGATAATGATACTAAAATGCCCTCAAAGGAAATCGGCAGCAGTTCCAGATTCATACCTGGTGTAGACAACTATGAGGAGCTTGAAACTGAATGTAACCCCTAACACTGAAATTGGACCCTGCTAGCTAATAGCATGTTCACACAAGCCTGTGTTTAGGGGACAGACTGAAGATTGAAGAACTCAATGAAACAGGGATCTGAATATGTCATACCATTGAGTCATAGTGGGAATGGAATTCCAAACCAATACACTGAATTTTTCTATGTTCCTATTGACCTTTGGATTCAAGCAAACCCAAAAAGGAAAGAGAACTGGCATCTCCATTGCATACCATGCTACTTTTAATAAGCTGCAAGATTTTGCTGCCCTTAAAAACACTGCTCCCTATTCTGTGCAAACAGCTTGACTGAGGTCCAGCTGAAGGGATGTCACTCGGTCAACAGGAAGTGAGTGTGGACAAAAGGTCCAAGTTTAGGAATGCCTCTCTGGATTTTATTTTGATACAGAGCCTATTCAAACTTGGTTCTTGTGGCCAGAGTCAGAATTTTTAAAATGTGCTCACAGGCTAACTGTTGCCTTTTTATTTTATTTTTCATTTTTAAAGGCATGGTCCCTAATAACACAATCATATGCAGAAACCCAAGAAGAAAAGCTGGAATACAAGAGAGGGACATGAATATCTTAATTAAATGTACTTTCCCAGTTACATTTAAAATCTTTGTTAATGTTTTTCTTCAGCAAAGGAAAAAAAATTGTATATATATTTCAGATGCTTTCCTTTGCTCTCTGTGGCCTGAAGATGTCTTTTTTATTTTTCTTTACAGAAGGTTTTACTCTGCAGGCCAGGCTGGAGTGCATTCTCATAATCATAGCTCAATGCACCCTAGAACTCCTGGCCTCAAGCAATCCTTCTGCCTTCGCCTCCTAAATAACTGGGACCACAGATGCATGCCACACCATGCCAGCTAATTTAAAAAAAAGTTTTTTTTAGAGACAATGTCTCACTATGTTGTCCTGGCTGGTCTAAAACTGCTGGGCTCAAGTGATCTACCCACCTCAACCTCCCAAAGTGCTGGGATTATAGCATGAGCCACGACACTCCGCCTCTCAAGAGGTCATTTTTTAAGAATATAAGCCAGGTGTGGTGACTCACGCCTATAATCCCAGCGCTTTGGAAGGCCAAGGGGGGCAGATCACCTGAGATCAATAGTTCAAGACTAACCTGGCCAACATTGTGAAACCCTGTCTCTACAAAGGAAAATATACAAAAGTTAGCCAGGAGCCGAGATCACACCACCACACTCCAGCCTGAGCAACAGAGAAAAACTTCCTCTCAAAAAAAAAAAAAAAAAAAAAAAAAAAAAAAAGAATGTAAAGGAAGTCACTCATATCTTTCAGGTTAAAATGTTTTATGAAATCAGTGTACAGTGTGTACATAAAAAAGCATCATCAGTTCTTAGGCTTCATAAGGAAAAGTTGCATTTCTCTCATCACTGCATGATTTCATGTTATAGGATAACGAGTTCCACTGAAACCTTTGTAGTTAGACAGATACCAGTTCAAATCCCATTTCTGCTACTTACTGGTGGTGGTATATGAACCTGTTTCCTCATCTTGAAATTTGACATGGTAATAGTTGAAAAAGAACTGGGTAGCAAAAAAAAGGATACAAAGTGAAGGAATTGGAAAATTTTATCAGGAAGCTCATAGAATTGTACTGGGCATTTAAAAGAGATTATGGGCTGGGTGCAGGGGTTCACACCCATAATCCCAGCCCTTTTGGGAGGCTGATGTAAAAGGATTGCTTGAGGCCAGGAGTTCAAGACCAGTCTGGGCAACATATGGAGACCTTGTCTCTACAAAATAATTTAAAAATTAGCCTAGTTTAGTGGCAAATTTCTGTAGTCCCAGCTACTCAGGAAACTGAGGTGGGAGGATTGCGTGAGCTGGGCAGGTTGAGGCTACAGTGGGCTATGATTGTGTCACTGCACTCCAGCCCGGGCAACAAAGTGAGACCTGTCTCGATAATAAAAAGACAAAAAGAAAAAAAGAGATCATGTATGTAAAACTTTCAAAGTCTAGTCATCCATCAATAGCAGACTGACAACAGAAAGTTGCTGTTTTAAGACAGTTTGCCTCAATAATATTAAGCCTTCAATAATCAAACTGGTTCTGTTCCTATCAATGAGTAGTATTTTTTATTATAGTATCACTTCCCTAGGTAACATTGGAATGTCTAAAGAAGATATCCAAGAAATATCCCTGGATATCTGACCCTGTGGATGCTGCTTTCCAAACAAAACACCCAGCTATGAAGGTGAAAATGTATAAAAATGAACAGTCAGATTGGGAGGTAGGACTATTGAAATATTTAAAATAAAGAAAAGAACAGTTTGGAAAACACAGCCAAGTGATTGTAAAAATTTAACATTCTAAGCAACTACAACATAATATTAAAATTAGAAAATCATTTTGTTCAAACAAATATTTAATGAGCACCTGCTACATTGTGCCCAGTACTGGATGCTCAGTGAATCAGAAACCTGAATGAGACAAGAATCTTGAGAGGCAGAGGAGGGCAGTAGTTAGGAGAATCGACACTGGAGCTGGGCAGTCTGGATTTGAATTCAGGTTTTGTCACTGACTGTGTGATAGTGAAGAAAATGTTACTGTGCTTCAGTTTCCCCATCTGGAATATTGAGATAATAGTTTTTGTTACCTCACAGGGCTCTTGTGAGGATTAATGAGGTGACTTTATGAATGACACTCATATCCGTGCTAGTAGGTAGTGACAGTGTGCTCAGCACTACTGTAACACCTACAGTGCTGCAAAAGAGGAGAGGTACTAAGTAAAGGCCATGGGAATTCTGAATTTAGAGAACCTCAAAATGAGAGTGCCACATGACAGCACCTCATGTGTGTTGGCCAACTCCCTGTCAGTCTGAAGAACCATTCTCACGCTCTGTATCCTGCAAATCTATTTTTCCAGACTCCTTTTCAACCAGATTCCAGTAGGACTGGCCAATGGGTAGCATGAGCAGAAGAATAAAAGACTGAAGAAAAGGCGAAGTCAAGGTGTTTCTTTCGCCTACAACAGTGTGTCCTCCTGGTCCCAACTCCCACCAGGCAGCCCTGTCATGGTTCTAGCTTCCATCAGATGGCTCCAACTTCTGGCTTAATAGTAACCCCACCTCCTGCCACCATCCCATAGACCTAGGGTGGTAGCAGCTTCCTGTAACCCCACTTCCTTTCACTATCTCTCAAAACCTAGATGTCAGCTGGGCGCAGTGGCTCATGCCTGTAATCCCAGCACTTTGGGAGGCCCAGGAGGGTGGATCACCTGAGGTCAGGAGTTCAGGACCAGCCTAGCCAACATGATGAAATCCCATCTCTACTAAAAATACAAAAAATTAGCTGGGCATGGTGGCAGGCGTCTGTAATCCCAGCTACTTGGGAGGCTGACATGGGAGAATCGCTTGAACCCGGGAGGTGGAGGTTGCAGTGAACCAAGATCATGCTCTGCACTCCAGCCTGGGTGACAAAGCAAGACTCTATCTCAGAACAAAACAAAACAAAACAAAAACCCTAGGTGGGCCAGTGTTCCCTGTTTTCCTAACCCCTGGATTGCTCCCCTAGACTGTTTAGCTTCTTAGATTTTCCATCTCTATGCAAACAATCTTCTTCATAAACTGCTAGATGTGTTTTCGTTTTCCTGATTAAACGCTAATTTTATAGCATGTTGGGGCTTGTAAAATGAGCTGGATTATGTTAAGATGAAGATAAAGAACATTCCAAACTGACTGCATGCCCAAACCAAATTAAATAACTCATAATCTGAAACTTTCAATGAAGAGGTCAACAGTAGTTATCTTTTAGCAAATACATGAGGTCAGCTGCATTAACCTTGTGTATCAGGGTTGTTAAAAACTTCCAGGACGAGCCTTTCTGGATTCAAATTATGGCTCTGCCATTTACTGATTATATGACCTGAGCAAGTGGTGCCTCTCACTGCTTCAGTTTCCTCAGTTGAAAAATGAAGATAATAACAGCACTCCATGCCATAGGGAGAATAATGAGTGAATGTACATAAAACGGTGAGAACAGACTGAACACAAAGAATGCGCTTCTTATTTTATTAAGTCCACTTGAAAAGTAGCAAACAAAATTTTTAGCACAGATTTGTACATCCTAGACTCAATTTTCTGGCATGCCAGTTCAGAAAGAAAGTTTACTTCCAGTAACAGTGAGATTTTTCCAGGAATGCAAGCTTGTTGAGCCCTGGGGCCCTGGCTAATAGGCTTACTGCTGTATTGCCGGAATCTACCATGTGTCTAACTCAGTATAGAAGCCCAACATGGGAAAGCAAATGAGCAGATATTCAGACGCTACATTTTCCTGACTCTTCAAATGGGAAAGACACAGTTTTTGAGATGTCAACAAAATATTAAGTAGCAAGTAATGATAAAAAGATAAATGTACTAGGAAATATCAGAAAGCTCTTAGGCTCACAATAGTACCTACGAACTAGTGTTCATAGGTTCTGTGGGTTCTGAGGATACTGCAGTGAACAACTTTGCCGTCATGCAGCTTTTCTGGGGAGACAGAAAATAATAGAAACTGCTCACTACAATTTGAAACATTAATACAATAAAGGATGAGGTGGAATAAAAAAATAAAAGAGCAGGGTAGGAGTGAAAGAGTGACAGGGTGCTATTTTAGATAATAAGGCAGAGCAGGGGCCCTTAAAGAGGTGACATTTGAGCAGAGACCTGAATGAAGTAAGGAACAACCTTGGGGACTCTCAGTGGAAAGCCTGCTACAGGCAGAGAGAACAGTTAATATTAGTTTTGATATGAATCTTGACCTTAGGAGGTACCACATTGAGATTCCTTCCAAATTTAGGTGTCTATGCTGTAAGATCCTTTAACTTCATTGAATAGAATTAAATAGCAATGAATTATGACTAGGACCCCATGAAGAAATAATACATGTATTTTTAATATCACAAAGAAATCAGTACTTTCAATATTTTGCTGAGACAGCAATAAACCATAATACATCCTTCATATTAATTTGTGGATAGTGCATATGCATTTTCTGATCTGGAAAAATAAACTCTCCCTAGGTGTTTATTAAATTAAACTATTTGTATCAAAATGAAGATATACTCTCATTTGTCTCAGTTTATGTTGACTAACTTTATTTTGCGAAAACCTTGCATAACTTTTATTCACCTTCTATGCTGTTGGTATATATTTAACTTATTGAAAACATATTTTGCAAGATAAAATAGCTAACAAAAACCCAGTATTTCCCTTAGGTCTAGAAAATCAGCACTGTCCAATAGGAAAATAGTGCAAGCCACAAATATTTCAAATTTTCTAGTATCCGAATTTTTAAAAAGTAAAAGAAACAAGTGAAATTAAATATATTTAACCTTAGCTATCAAAAATATTATCATTTTAACATGCAATCAATTTTAAAATTATTAATGAGATATTACACATTTTTTAACAGTAGGTTTTTAAATTCTGGTTTGTCTTTTATACCCATCTCAATTTGGACTAACCAAATTTAGGTGCTCAGTAGCTACACCTGGCTCCTTGACTACCATCACTAAGTCTAGATTATTAGAATGAATGGACTTTCTTAATATTGGGACTAGGTTGCCAGATTTAGCAAATAATAATCAGGATGGCCAGTTACATTTGAATTTCAGATGCATGATAAACAAAACCGGTATGAAACACGTTACAATAAAGATACTTATATGAAACAAATACTAAAAATGCATTCATTATTTATCTGAAATTCAAATTTAACTGGAGCTCCTGTATTTTATCTGGCAACTCGATTAAAATAGAAGGATCAGACTTGGCCACAGACTCAATAAATCATAGTAAAAATTATTATGTGGTGTAAAAATGTCACCATACTTAAGAATGTCATTGTAAGGCTTCCATATTAATAACAATAAGGCAGTTTGACACTATTCTGGTGGGGGGGAAATGAAGTCCAAGCTTGAGATTTCCACAGTAAAATCTATCTCCTAATGCTATCCTAATTGGTCTAGTTGACAGGAAATGTGAAAGCCAAGCAGGAGATTTTCATTCAGTTAGAAACCAAATAGCAAAAGAACCGCCAGTCAATTGGTTAACTAAGATTTGAGTTCCGCTGGTTGACCTCTGGGTTTCACACCCTCATTTGAGGAGAATGGCGTAGGACTGAGTGGTGTTCAGACTGTTTTCAAAAGCAAAACTTTTGTGAACTTTCTAGTACATTTTTTGCTTCTTGTACATTTTGTTTCCCAATGAATGAGTCAAGACAGTTGCCCAGGCCAGAAACTTGGAGGTCATTCTAAGCTCCTTCCTCCTTCTTCACCTTGTAACCACATCTTTCCATCACTCATCTGAGTCAATGTGCCCTCCTAACCCTTCTTGAATTCCCTCAATCTGCATTGACATAGCCCTCACCTTATCTAGTCCTCACGGTTCTTCATTTAGGTTTTACAGATGGCTTTCTTCTTCTCTTGGATTAGTCTCTTTTTAAAAATCAGTTTGCAATAGCATAAATGCTGTAACACATCTGTGGGACTTGAAACATAGACAAATTGCTTTCTAGAAAGGTTGTACCAACTTACGTTTACAGACATCAATAGAAGACATCGTAATTTCACTGCAACATTGCCACTTCATGCTATTATTACTTTTTCTTTTGGAACATGAAAATATACTCAAAGTATAGAATTTGTTCTATGTGTATTCTACTTTCTTTCAAATGGTTCATTGCAATCTTACTAATATAAAGTGTCCACTTTCCATCGCTCGCTTCCCATTTCTCTTCTCACTCCAGGACCCCATCAGCCTTGCTCACATAAGTAGCCCTATCATCTACAGTTGTTTTTGTTTTTGCTGATCATCATAATTAATTCTTTATAACAGAATTGGATACTTTGCTAGTTGAGAGACAAAATTAGAATGTTATCTCTGCTACATAACACACAATGTATAAGTAACCCTGTCTTCAGCAAATTGCAAACTGAATGAGCTGGAATATTATACCAAATTTGAAAAATGAATAAAGAAAGTGGTATGAAATATGTTGATGAGATGAAAAAGGCTACATAAACTGTGGAGATGCCCTGCCAAGGTGAAAAGAGAGTTGCTAATTGATCCTGAAAACATAAACGTTCCCATATTCTTTTCTGTTAAAGGATGCACCCTTATTAATAAACTTCTTTTACTATACAATAGGTCAGGATGAGATATTCATGCACATTTATTAACAATAAAATCTCTGTATATTTCCTAAAGCATTTGTATTATGTACATCTCCACACATGGAGCTGGCTATTTTATTTACTAAAACAAGAAATGGAAGCATTAGTTTGGTACCTAGTGCCATAATATGAGAACTCATAAAAATAACAACCGGTCTAAGTCTCAAAAAGAAATTCATTTTTAAGTGGCTATAGGCCCACAAAGGAAGACTAGATATTTGTTTAGTGTTTCTCCAAATTTAACCACAAAGAATTTGAGTTCTTGGTAGTAATACCGGTGCCAGCTACACCCAGTGGCCTGTGCTCAGTACAGTGTCAGGCACTTAATGGTGACTCAATATATACCTGTGTGCATGTGAATGAATGCCCTGCTCCCAAAAAGAGATAAGAGGCAAGGATAATCTAAAACATGTAGGCATTGTGACTTACTCTTACTTATGCACAACAGGCCTTCTTTTTGCCTTTTTAGCTACCCTAAGATAAGATAAAGTTTTACAAAAGCTACAACAATGGTTACTTAGAAGAAAAAGAAAGGATATAAAGAGTAAGCATTTCTGAGGAACAGGAAATAAGAAAATTCAATGACTTCACTTAGAACTTTATTCATAGTATGCACCATATTTCCTTGATATTTTTTCCACAACTACAATTTTTGTCTTTCAATAGATTTTGGATCCGCCTTGACTTCTACATGATTTATTAACTTATTGAAAACATCTGTAAGATAAAACAGCTAACAAAAACCCAGTATTTCCCTTAGGTCTAGAAAATCAGTACTGTCCAATAGAAATGTTGGGCAGCAGCAGTAGACAACTAGTCTGTGCAAGAACATGGGATCATCTCACATACATAGATGAGAATTTCATGTTTTTTTTTTCTTCTTTTGTTTTTTTTTTGAGATGGAGTCTTGTTCTGTCGCCCAGGCTAGAGTACAGTGGCACGATCTTGGCTCATTGCAACCTCCACCTCCCAGGTTAAAGCAATTCTCCTGTCTTAACCTCCAAAGTAGCTGAGACTACCACCACACCTGGTTAATTTTTGTATTTTTAGTAGAGGTGGGGTTTCACCATATTGATCAGGTTGGTCTCAAACTCCTGACCTCAGGTGATAGGCCCACCTCGGCCTTTCAAAGTACTGGGATTTACAGGCATGAGACACTGCACCCAGCCTATTCTTTTCTTTTTTTGGAGACATGGTCTCGCCCTGTCGCCCAGGCTGAAGTGCAGTGATGCAACCACAACTCAGTGCAGCCTTGACTTCCTGGACTAAAGTGATCTTCCCATCTCAGCCTCCTGGGTAGCTGGGCTACAGCCATGTGCCACCACAACCAGATGATTTTTTTGATATTTTTAGTAGAAACGCGGTTTCACTATGTTGCCCACGGTGGTCTCGAACTCCTGGACTCAAGTGATCCACCTGCCTCAACCTCCCAAATTGCTGGAATTACAGGACTGATCTACTGCACCTGGCTAGAAGTTCATGTTTTAACGCACTTATTGTTTTAACATGTATTAAACACTAATGATGACCTAATTGCTAGTTCAACATCTCCTCTAATTCTTAAATCTGCTAAGGTATTTGACACTACTGACCGTTTCATTTTAGAAATATCACTCCTAATTTTTATGATATTGCTCCCCTTTCTCTGACATTTTCTGCTTGCTCTTAAATAGTTTTTCTTGGCCAGGTATGATGGCCCATGCCTATAATCCCAACGCTTTAGGAGGCCGATGTGGTAGGATAGCTTGGGGCAAGGAGTTAGAGACAGGCCTGGGAATAGGGAGTCCTTTTTAGTTGGGCATGGTAGCATGCACCTGTGGTCCCTGGTATTCAGGAGGCTAAGGTGGAAGGATCACTTGAGCCTGGGATGTCTTGGCTACAGTGAACCAACATTGTACCACTGCACTCCAGCCTGGGCAATAGAGTGAGACTCTGTCTCAAAAAAAACTTCCTTTCCATAGTCTTCAGGCTTTTTGCCACTCTATGTGTCTCCTTAGCGATTTCATCAACTTCTGTAGTTTATTATCCTGACACTCAGATCACCATCTCCTGATCTCTAGGCCTGTTTATACCAACTTACCAAAATTTTCACCAGAAGTCCTAGAGATACATCAAACTCAATATATCTTAAACCACATGTATTATTTTATTGACAAAAACTGATCTTACTTTATTCTCCACACCTCAGCTAAAGCCATCATCACTGACACAGTTGCCAAAGTCAGAAACAACAGGATCTTCTGTTGTTTGGATCCCACTCCTTCTCTCCCCTTCCCAGCCTGCCTTGTCTTATTGGTCCCCATGTCTTCCTGATTCTCATTCCTAAATCCTGTCCCTACTTTATCTTTTGTACCCTAAAGGTCCCTGGTCCATGTCCTCTTCAACCCTCACATAAACAATTCCAGTATCAATTTTGACAGGATTCTCTTCCTATTGGCATTCTATATTATTAATGGTTGGCCATGTGCCTGGGTATAAAAACTACAATCTCCAACATCATGTGGGTATTAAGAACCCACGACCATGTTACAGTTTGGGGCCACTTATAAAAGCAGAAAGCTCTTGAACAAGGACACATTCTGCTGGCACTCATCTTCTGACCTTTAGCCTTCCTGGTATTCCTGCATGAACTGCAAATGTAATGCCAAAGCAGGCTAGCACTTTGCAACAAGGCAAAGGGATGAAGACGAAAGGCACACACCAAGGATAAATGAGTGCTGAGCCTCTAGATGGAATCACCCTACTTCAGTTTCCTTCTTGTGAGGTGTGAAAAATAGTTTAAGTCAGTGTTTAGTCATTCTTTCTATTACTAGCACATGAATGCAAAAGAAAGGATACATCCTCCCAGTCCGTCTTCCTGCATCTAGCTTTCTTCTTCCTTTGTCATTCCAAATTCTTTGCCAGAATTGACTTCAAAATATTACTCTGGCCATAGTATTTCCTCTGCCTATAAACCGCTCCTTGGTTTCCATTGCCTTTATAATAAGCTCTTTACTCTAGCCTTGATGCAAGACCATTCATCATAAGACCTGAGCTTGCATTCAGATTATATCACTTAGGGTTTCCTTAAGCAAGCATTGTACTTTTAAGACATCAGAAAATGTCATGCCCTTCAACAACTTTCTGCCATTTCCATGCTCTTTCCTCTCTTCTAGGTAAATCTTTTCCTGCCATCTCTGCTAGATAAACTTTCATTAATTTTTCAGAGTGAAGCTCAAATATCACCTTCTTCCTGCAGCTTTCATCTAAGCCTTTTCCAAACTTAAGGTCTTTTTGAGCACTTCCTCATTCTTTCTAAGAGCATAGTAGTTAAGAGTATATATTTTGGAACTTCCTGGACTCAGGCTCTATGACTTTGGAGGCTGATTGATCTTGAACCTAGTGCCTCAATATCCTCATCTGTGAAATGCTGATAACATTAACATCTACCTCAAAGGATCTCTGTAGGATTAAATAAAACATCTGAAGTTGTTAGAAGAAGATCTGACATGTATAAAATGCTCATTGACAATTAGATATTATTTTTAGCTATTATGTTTATATATATAGATAGATAATATATGATATCATATATGATATCTCTATATATAGATGTATATATATGGATATATATATATGGATATATATATATCTATATATGTCTATATATTCTCTCTATATAGATATATATCTATAGAGATATCTATGATATATTATATATCATATATATCTAATATTATATCATATATATCATATCATATATATATAGCTATATATATAGAGAGAGAGAGAGAGAGAGAAAGAGAGAGAGCCTATCTCTCCTCCCTGTGAGCATGTGGGGATAAACTGTTTCCTTTCTCTTATCCTCAGGGGCAATAACAACGTTTGTCAAAAAATACATGCTTGACAAATGTTGAATCCAATCACATTAGACTGAGCAACTAGTGTGTGGAAATCCCATTCAGTGCTAAATGTTAGGTTATGAAAGTTCATTTTAATATGTGTTGCAGATGTTAAATGAGAGAACTATTACCCATCCCCATCAAATCCAAATAACTTTTGGCAAAAGATAGAGGACAGAGGAGCAACTACCTCTAAGGAAGTCTAAGTACCTTTAGGTTGCCAAACATGGCGAGAGAGCATTCTGTCACGTTAATTCCCATGAGATGAATACAGGGAAGTACTAAAGATTTTAGAAGAATGGAGAAATGTGTCATTGGTATATCCTTGAAAATGTTTAATTCAAACAACAGTCACTGATTTTTTAAAGTGTGTAATAAATCCCTTCCTTACATACTCTGTGTTTCACCAATCTATTATATGCTACCTATTCTAGTCTACTTCACCTTTTAAATATACATCAGTGCCTTCAAACATTCCAGGCACTATGTTAGTCACCAGAAATAGAAAGATTAATAAGATTCTCCAGCCTGGGCAGAGAAGCCAAGGGCAGAGAATGCTTTAGAGAGTGATGAATTGATGAATATCGTTCTATTTCCCCAGGGCATGATTGTATCAAAGGAAGTTAGGAGTGTTGAATTTTGAGACCACATCCAACATTTTATTCATCTCAGCTATGGAAAAGCTAGGCAAGAAGGAAAGTATAGAATGAAATTAGGAAAGGAAAGGAACACATTTTTATAAGCTTGACTGAGGCCCAGCAATACTTTATTTCAAATGGAAGTCAACAGAAATGGGCAAAATATGTAGTGTCTCACAAAAAGAAATTTTACAGGCACCCTGCATACTTCTCTCACAAACTCTACATCCTCCTCCCAAATGAAATTTTAAAAAAATTATAGACAATTCTAAAAGAGCTGAAGAATCCTGGCAGGGTAATTAATGAATGACAGATCAGTCACCCATGTGAAAAAATAAAATGTGGCAGGAAATCATGGCTTCGTCAAGAACTTTGAGGTTTTTAAACTGAAAATAATTTGTACCATGACTATTTTGACCATACAACTTCCTAATCTCAGTTCCCATAAAGTCTGGGTGGGGGCCAGTTGGAATGGTTCATCTCAGTTGCAGAGATAGCGTTCACAGAGGAAATAAAAGGATTTTAAACACTGGAGTCATTTCCTTTGGTTCTCAGCTTTTTGAGCAAAAAAAAATTCCTTTTGGTCAGTGATATCTTCAGCTCAATTCCTGCAGCCTAGCTTAGAAAAATAACGAAACCTGTTCCCTGAAACGTTTTCCAATCAGACAAGTGCAGTTTTCAACTCAAAACATTTAAGTCCAATAAAAGATTTTCCTTTGCCAGAGGGTTCTAGGAAGACTAACACCTTTCTAAGGTTCAGACTGCTCTCTAACGAGTTACATAAAAATCCGCAACCATTGTAAATGTCAAATGCAAAAGGATGTGCTCAGGAGAGAGACCTATATAATCAAATCTCTAGCCACTCCTTTGGAATTGCTGCTAAGGGGTCTTGCTGAAAATAATAGGACCCATTTATGACATATAGCACAAATGGTAATAGCTAGTTACCTCTCAAGTGGAACCTAAGAGCTCTGGAATGGTTACCTGAAGCAGACCAGCAGTGCTTTCCAAATATATCCTCCAGCTAAGGACTTTTGGAACTGCTGCAAGATTATAAAGAAAGGATAGATTGTTGGAATTTTCCTCTGCTCATATATATGCATTCTAAATGCCAAGGTTGGAAGCCCAGTGCATACAGCATTGTTCACATGCCACAGAATTTGAAATATTAGACAGCCTTTGTCTCAGATTGATCTACAAGGAACAGGAAGTATTATAGGTCTACCACCGCTGCTTTTTGTTTGGTTTGGTTTATTTTGTTTTTACAGTCACTGAAGAGTCCTTAGTGGTAACCCTCAAGTCTCTGGGTCCGTTTCTTGATGAAAAGAAAGCCATAAAGTAGGCTGGATCAAATGTCAAATGGAAAAAGTAAATAAATAGAATTATGTTTATATCTTGATATCAAATCTTAAAGTTTTAAAACTTTTTAAATTACTTATTCCTGGAATACTCGTGACTACTTATAAATCTTAATTATTAAAGAAGGATTCATGCAATATTTGTGAACTCTAAATAATACTTTAATTCCAACTGTAATGCCAGGTGAATCAAAATTTGCTCATTGCACTTATCACATGCTACAGCTAAATAATAAATTACTTTTTTATAAACCTTTTTCAAATGCCTAAATCCAACACTTAGAAATCTGTGATATATTTATTTAGTAACTAGCTTAATATAAAAATGACAGAGCAGTCCTCTACTTGGTAAATAAACCTGATTATATAATGAAAGATAAGGAAGACCACCTTTTCATTATGTAGACTTTCCCATTTTTTCTTTCTCTTGACTCTTATTTTTAGTAAATCTGAATGAAGAATCAGAAATGATTTTAAAAAGGGAGGCTTTTACTAAATGTGTGAGAAACATCTAGTGTTTCTGAAACCAGAAAAGAGAAAAAATATTAGTACCATAACATAAGAATTTTAATTGCATGCAAATTTAAACCAAATGTTACTGGGAAAGCTTGCCTTTTACTTTCCAACTTCTTCTCTCTAAGGAATTCCAAACCCAGGAGCACAGTGTTAGCAAAGTGACTCTGAATATGAACAGAAATGAAATTTCTGTTTTCAGTTAGTCTTGTGACACATATGCTTTCATTTTTTCCCAAGACACAACTGGATCCTTCAACTTTAAAGTCATAATGTGAAAATCCCATTTTGTTATTATTCTTATGAATGGTGAAGTGGTTGAGTCATATTCTCCAAATAAAAGGAAAAAGTCATTATTTTTCATGTATGATGATCCTATGAGTAGGGTCCATAATTTTAATGCTTTATGCTAACTGATTCAAACTCTTTTGCCTGGCTCCCTTTTATTACCAACAGCAGACATTGGCAGTGTTGGGATAAACATAAAGTTGAAGTTTTTTGACGTGAGTTAGAATCAGTAGACCAAACATTGTGACTCACAGAGGCATCAGCAACTATCAAGGGAAAGTAAAAACAGCTCTCCACATATGTTATATACTGAATATTAAAGTGACACAAAACACCCACGCACAGAACTAGTTTTATGCTGTCACCTGTTCGTATACCTTATTAGAATCACTGTTAAATTTGAAAATCAAACTTATTTTTAGGTATTTGTTTTAAAAAAAATGAACTTTTTATTTTAATCAATTCTCATGGTATCTGTTGAAAGATTTCCTCCTTTGTCATTAAAAGGAAAATTCAAATCTTTTAATAATGAAATATTTGTAAAACATGCAGAATAGATTTTAGCACAAAGTGGTCACACAATAAATTGTAATTTTAAACAACAGAAATGCATGGCATCTGCTAATATTTTTACAGAAAAAAGACAATGCTAACATAACTAAAGCAATGCTGCAAATAGTCAACAATATTACAAGTTGAGTATCCCTAATCCAAAAGTCTGAAATCCAGAATGTTCTAAAATTTGAAATGTTTTGAGTTGCTTACATGAGGCTCAAAATTCACTCTCAGAAAAATGCTTAATGGAGCATTTTGGGTTTTGAATTTTTGGATTTGAGACGCTGAATTAGAATGCAAATATTCCATGATTTGAAAAAAATCTGAAACCTAAAACACTTCTGGTCTCAAGAATCTCAGAAAAGGGATACTGAATCTGTATTATGTGGTAAATTATTTGACATAGGCAATAAGTGTTCCATAGAAAAGGGACTTTACCAAGAGCTAAAAGTAGACCCTCTATAAAGTAGAATTTGAATTTGCCTAATAATCTAAGTTAAGTTTAGAATGGAAGAATAATAATTCTGGAGAGGAAGTATAAGCTGAGTAAAGACTGAATGGTGGTATAAGTATAGTACATTGGGAGAGTCAAGTGACTGGTCTTCTTAGGGTCAAAGGCACATATTAGAACACAAAGAAAATCACCGTGGATTGATCCATGATATGAGTGCTTTTAAAATCTATACTGAGGAATTCAGACTTAATAAAGAATGAAATAACAAGTCACATACAGGTTTTAAGTAGCCAAATGTTGTGATTAAAGCATTGTTAAAAGAAGGCAGTGTATCTGCAACAGTATGGAGTCCACAGGTACTTAACCAGAAATAATTCTTACTCCATCTCTGTGATAATTGGCTGCAATTTTAACCCAGTTTCTAATCGTAACCAAAATCACACTCATGATTATTTTTTGATGCTATATCCATGAATTGATAATCTGAGATGCAGTTAAGCCATTCATTATTTTATTTAGACACGCATTGGATAACTACTTCACATGTAAAATATGTGCTAAGCACAAGTGAACAAGAAATGAATACAATACAGTCATTTGTTGTTCTGAATAGGTGTACAATTCTCACTCTTAATAAGCCCATAGTTTAAGTGGCATATGGAAAAAGAAAAATCACTGATTATATACAGTTTGATAAATTCTGGGTATACTTTTGGGAGAACAGAGTTTTATTAAGGGATATAGAGGAAGGATATATAAGGCAGCATGGGCTAGGGTGGAAGGCACAGGGAAAGCTTTGAGGAAATTATCAGCTGAGTCTCGCAAGACAAGGAAGAGCACACAGGCAGCATAAAAGGGGGATGACATGTGAGACATTAAGTGTTCACGCTTTAATGCAAAGAAGACTGAGTTTATAACCCAAATCTGCTATATCATATTATGCAATTTGAGCAAGTTCCTTGTCTCTTGCATGTAGAAAATGAAGACAATATTTATATCAATTTGAAAAAACTGCAATAATATATGTAAAACTCTTAGAATAATTTCTGTACATAGAAAATGCTTAATATATACTAGTCATTAATAGTAAATATGGGGTGCTTGTTTTACAGACAAAGAGAACAGCCACCAAAGTATTTTTGCATATGGCATATAAATAGTTAGGTATGGCTGGCTATGTGGTAAGAGATAAGAATTGACAGAGCCATTATTATGGCCACATAGGTTGCTCGTTGTATAATTCTAGAGGTGCCATTCACTTGGAGTTGAAGGGTAATACTCCCCCCACTCAAGAGTTGTAAATAGGTTATATTATACAAATGTATACTATTTCTGATGTTAGCAGAGAACAAGCCAGATGATGAGAGGCCTTATATATTAGTAGTTAGAAGTTTATCTTTTTTGACACCTCATCCCAAATAACAGATTCAAAAATTTACACATATAATTGAAGTTTAATGACAATATGAATCTTTATATTTTCTTATTATTGAATAAATGAGTTTTTCTTGCATCTCAATATTGTTAAATTGTGCTAATACCACCTTAGTCATCATTGTTGTTTTCTATTACAGATAGGACAATTTTTAAAACATATAATGAATATTTAAAAATCAATATCTCACCACATGAGAATCCTCATAATCAGTGCTATATAATTCCTTTCAGACCTTTGCCTTCTGGATGCATTATTTTTAGAGAATTGTGGTCAGATCATAGATACAATTATAATTTTTTTTTGCTATCTTTTCATGGCTTAATTGAGAAATATTTATTAGCTCATATTATGTGCTAGATCTTGTTTTTGCAGATGTGGCAAAATATGTTTCTTTCCTCAAAGAAGTCAGAGTGCAGAGGAGACAGACATGTCAACTGATAATTGTACATATCAAGCAAAAACATTGTCAGACATCATCGTACATCATATTTTGACCTGGTTATTAGTAAAGCATACATAGATCTGTCTCTTTATTTGTTTTTTTGCCATTAACACCATACTATAGCTAGGTTTCCAAGCTGCCTCAGAGTCTTAACAATTATTCCTTTATATAATTGTAAAATACTTCATTGCTTTAGCCAGAGTTTAGCCATTTCTATTTTTGTACATTTAGGTTATTTCCAAATTTTCAGGGATACAAAGCAAAAGTTACATTCAGGCTTTTCTATGCCTAAAATATTATTTCTTAAGAAAAAAATTACATAACCTAGTTTATTTACCTAAAGAGTATGGAAAGTTTATCAACTCTTGAAATTAGGACATAAAAGAACCTCAATTTTTTTTTTAAATATAGCTCATAGAAAAGAGATATCCCAATGTTAAACTTCAAGGAACCAGAAAAAAAAAGAACAAATTAAGCCCCAAGTTATCAGAATAAAGAAAAAAAATAAAGATCAGAGAAGAAATAAATGAAATGGAAACTAGAAAAACAATAGAAAAGGTCAACAAAACCAAGAGTTGTTCTTTTTGAAAAATAAACAAAACTGACAAACCTTTAGCTAGACAAAGGAAAAAAAAGAAGACTCAAGTAATACCAGAAATGAAAGAGGAGACATTGCAGCTGATACCAAAGAAATATGAAGGATCGTAAGAGACTACTATGAACAATTATATACCAACAAATTGGATAACCTAGAAGAAAGGGATGAATTCTTAGACACATAAAACTAAAACATAAAAACCAACACTAAACCATGAATAAATGGAAAATCTGAACATACCAATAACAAGGAGATTGAAACAGTAATAACATTTCTCCCATGAAAGAAAACTTTGGGACCTGATAACTTCAATGTTACCAAACATTTAAAGAAGAACCAATACCAATACTTTTCAAACAACACTTCCAAAAAAAAATGCAGCAGAGGGAACACTTTTAAATATATTTTATAAGGCCAGCATTTTCCTGCCATAAAAGCCAAACAAGAACACTGCAAGAAAAGAAAATTACAAGTCAACATCCTTGATGAACAGAGATGTAAATAACTGCAACAAAATAGTAGCAAGCCAAATTTAACAGAACATTAAAAAGAGCATTCATCATTTTCAAGTGGGATTTATTCCAGTGATGCAAAGGTGGTTCAACATACACAACTCTGTAAATGTGATAAATTACCTTAACAGAATGAAGGACAAAAACCATATGATAATCTCAATAGGTGCAGAAAATGTATTTGACAAAATCCAATCCCCTTTCATGATAGAAAAATCTTAACAAATTAGATATAGAAGGAATGTATCTCAATATCTTAAAGGCCATATATGACGGGCCATAGCTAATATCTTATTCAGTGAAGGAAAGTTGAGAACTTTCTTTTTCTAAGACGATGAACAAGACAAGGATGCCCACTCTTATCACTTCTATTGAACATATTACTGGAAGTCCTAGCAAGAACAATTAAGCAAGGAAAAGAAATAACAGGCATTCAAATTGCAAAGGAAGAAGTTAAATTATCCTTGTTGCAAGTAACACGATTTTAGCTATAGTATGCCCTAAAAAATTCCACCAAAAAACTATTGGAACTAATAAACAAAGTCAGTCAAATTGCTAGATAAAAAGTCAACATACAATTTAGTAGTGTTTCTGTACACTTAACAATGAGTAGTCAAAAATGAAACTTTAAAAATCCCATTTACCATATCTACAAAACTGTAAAATACTTAAAATTAAATTTAACCACAGAGATAGAAAACCTGTACATTAGAAACTATCCAAAATTGATAAAATAAATTGAAGAATACACAAAAATTAGAAACATATCTCATGTTCACTGATTAAAAGAATAATATTAAAATGTCCATAATACCCAAATCAATTTAAAGATTAAATGTAATTGATATAAAAATTCCAATAACATTTTTCACAGAAATAGAAAAAAAAAATTTTTTTAATTAATATGGAACCACAGTATTCCTCAAACAGCCAAAGCTATCTTGAGTAAAGGAAAAAAATAAATTAATAAATAAAAAAAATGGAAGACATCGCACTACATGACTTCGAAATACACTACAAAGTTATTATTATGGTACTGGCATAAAAGTGGACATATAGATCACTGAAACAGAATAGAGATCCCAGAAACAAATCCATATGATTACAGTCACTTGATTTTTGACAAAGGTTTTGAGAACACAGGATAGCAAAAGGACAGTCTATTCAATAAATATTGTTGGGACCACTAGATGTTCACAAGCAGGAGAATAAAATTAGACCTTTATCTTACACTATATATATATAATCAACTCAAAAGGGACTAAAAATGTAAATACAAGACCTGAAACTATAAATTACTAGAAGACAACATAGCTGAAAAGCTCCATGACATCGGTCTGGCCACTTATTTATTGGATATTACCCTAAAAGCACAGGAAATGAAAGTGAAAATAGATAAATGGGACTACATCAAACTAAAAAACACAGCCAAGGAAACAATCAACAGAGTAAAGACAAAACATATGGCTGATATGGGAGGAAATATTTGCAAATCATATATCTAATAAGGAGTTAACATATACCAACTTAGTATCCTAATTTTTAAAATAGGCAAAAGATCTGAATCGATATTTCTCAAAAGAAGACATACAAAGAGCCAACAGGTTTATGAAAACTTGCTCGCCATGACTAGTCATCAGAGAAACATAAATTAAAACCACAATGAGCTATCAACTTACACCTGTTAGAATGCCTATTAGGAAAAAGATGCAAGATCAATGTTGACTAGGATGTGAAGAAAAGGGAATCTTTGTACGCTCTTGGTGGGGATGTAAATTAATATGACCATTATGGAAAACAGTATAGGGGTTTCTCAAAAAATTAAAACTAGAACTACCGTATCATCCACCAATCCCACTACTGGGTACACGTTTGAACGGAATAAAATCAGTACATCAAAGAGACATCTGCAGTTGCTTGTTCATAGTAGTAATTATTCATAATAGCCAAGATATGGAATCTACCTTCAGATCCTTTTTTTAAAAAAAATATTAATTTGCCAATTAAAAATTTATAAATAAATAATCAGAGAGAAAAAAAGGCAAGAAGCATGCTCACTCTTAAATTATTTTTATGGTTGCCTTCTTGTAGACAAATCATCACAAATTTTCACTTTATTTGGGTTCATGTTTTCTGGCCCCCTAAAACTCATAAGGGCCTGTGCACTTTAAATGAGCTGCTGCTCCCTGGACCAAGACAGAGCCAAGTCTTCATGACGCACAAATTACCCAAGAGGTCACTTTTTTCCCCTACTGACTGGAACAGCTCAGACATGTGTGTGACCTGGGCAAAACATCAGTCCCAGATCCTGGCTAGTGAGAGGGAAGCATTTCCTCTCTAAACTTAGAGACCAAGTTTGTATTTCTGGAGTGGATCTGAAGGTCATAGCCTCTCTGTGTTTCCACATGTATGCCATTAGCTAATGAGGGCTGGGAATTCTGAACACAATCATCTACAAACTGTTTAGAGAACAAAGTCCAAACAAGACCGCACAGAGCTTCAGGTAATGCTTTAACTCTTGAGTTAAATCCAGATGAGAAAGCCTTTACATTTTTTCCCCATAGCTTCTCCAAAAAATTCAAAAATTCTGGCAATGTCAAAGCTAACTGTGGTTTCCATGGAGGAACAAGGATGCCACACCACATAAGATGCTATTTTTGCCACTGCAGAGGTAGTTTATACCTACCTATTGCAAATGATCTTCAGCTTCAAAGAAACAGGAAAAAATAAATCTGCGGTATACCTGAGATTTATTTGATTTTGGTTACAAATATGAAATGACTGCCATGCCATTATGCTGCATCCTATAAAAATCCTATCAGCAAAATTAACACAGACAATGGTGCTGGAGAAGTACAATAATCCTCCTTATAGTTCCCAAAGCAGGATCTAGTTATATTAGGATGGGTGCCTGGAAGTAGAATGTCAGGCCTGAGAAAGTTCACTGAGGAACTAGGCAAAAAAGAAATGTAGTTAGAATCTAAACACTATAAAAATTCAGACTCAAACTTGGACAGGGGAATCTAGAGTGAGTACGAGAAAATAAAGATTGTGCTTGAATATAGCTGCTGAAAAAAAAACTGGGCACAGATGCTTAACATTTCCATAAAGGACAGAAGGGAATGAAAGACGAGGTAAATTTCAGTAAGAATTAGAGACTGGAGGGCAACATGAGACAATAGGAAACTGTGCAGATGGGGGAAGAACTTTCTGAGAAAAACCAGATTTCAAAAGAAATAATTGGCCCTAGAAGGCATTTGGATGTTTTGCTGTAAGAACTGGTGCCTGGATGAATTCAAAACATAAAAGTCTTGGATTAAACTTTATCATACCTTTAGAATTCAAATAGAAAATGATTGTTTATCTTTGGGTTCATCCATCAAGAAGATAATGACCCCTAAACATTCTCCACAACTACATGCAAGCTATTTGAAGAAAAGAAAAGAAGCTGGGTAAGTAATTGGGATAGAGTGGCCTCTTCAGAGGTCTTAACCTTTTCCCCACTGAGCAAATATGGGAGGCAAGCCAAGCAGAACTTAAGTAAGATGAAAGAGAGCATTTGTTGTGAAACTACCACATAGGCCCTTTAAAGAAGCACATGGCTCATTCTGAGTCCTGAAAGTAAGAGAAAGTATCAGCTGCACCTTGTCTTTCTACCACAATAATTCTGAGGCCATTTTCCCATTTAAAATTTATTTAGCTACTACTCACTTTAAAGTTTACCTGGATAGAAAGCTAGGCATTTGCCAACATAAGTGCAAAACTGAAGTTAGTAGAAAACCATTCTCAAAATATAAAAAAGGAAAATAACTCTAAATGGAACAAAATGATCAAAATATTTTCAAAAGGAACATGTGCTTTCAGAGTGCAATCTCCATGATTTTTATATCTATATTAAGTGACAAACAGAACTAGAACCTCTGATCAATACTGTTTATAGGGGGATGGAAGTGGGTGAATAAGAACTACTGCATGTTTCTATCAAACTGTCTGCCTTTACATGAACTCAAAACATGTGCTTGTGTCTGACTGTCATTAAAAACATTCAGGGTCATTTACTTCTAGTCTTACTTATGGGGATTATTTTACAGGATAAAGAGAAATAGTGGAGAGACCTGTGCTTTGGGAGTTAGATAGACTTAGGCTTAAATGACTATTTGATATTTGACACATTTCATAGCATCTCCTGATTTGTTTCCTCATGAGTAAAATGGGAATAATAATAATAATTATATTAGTTACTTGATGTCCATTCAACAATAGTATAGACTATTGAAAGTTGAATAGATGCACATGCTTTCAATGGCCAATCAGGTATACAAATGAGTGAAGTGGGCTAGTTTTAAGAGAATAAAGGATATTTTAGGCTCCTCTAAAAGGCATTCTCATTTAAATGCTTTTAACTGTATTGTAGCCAAACAAAATTCCTTAACTAGACAAATTTGCCCTTCTAATGAATTACAGGAACATTCTAAGAGACTTCCAGACTCAGTATGCTCATGGGGAGTGAGCTGCGGAGTACATTAGTATAACTATATCTCCGACACCATACCTACTGCTAACCATTTTTCTGAGGACTCCACAGCTCATCATTTAGTCATTTTTTTGCTCACTGTTAAGTAGGGCTTCTTTGCGGGGCAAGCAAACCAAAGACACCATTCATGATCCCTCCCCTTAAGATGTACTTTGCCCTCTTTTTTTGAGTATTTTTATGTTTGTTTTGAGTTTGGGTATTGGTCCTTTAGTCTGTTTTATTTAATCCACTGAATGACTGGTTGGTTGATAGGTTGATGGGAAATAGACTGAAGAGTTTACAGCTTTTATACATAAGTAAACTCAGACAGGAAACAAAAGATAGAAATGATGGTAAATGGTAATGAGAATGGGGTGACCCTTGATGCAACAAATGCCTGCGGTTAACAGAAGCACCATTAAGTCTTCCTCCTAAAACAAATAAATTAACCTCTCTTTTGCAACAGTGTTGGATGTTTTCACAAATTCATGTGCCATGCTGACTTTCTATTGTCTGCAGAAGATCACTTGTAAACTGGAACCATCTTATCTAGAAAGATGTATTTTAAATGAATATTTAAAAATTTATGCAACAGTAAACACAGACAAAGTGTTGGCTCTAGTAACTTTTGAAGGACACAGAGAGTTGAAATATAGGCTGAACTAGATACCATAACCGAATGGACTTAGTTGTATTAATAGTCCATATTAATAAGATATAATATGTGGCAAATACAAAGTGGATATGTTAAACATTCATGGAGATTTCAAACATATACAAATACTATCAATACTTGAACAAGCTTTTATTAGATAATTGTATATCCAGTTTTAATTCATTATTACTTATCTTAGATTATTTCTCACAACAGCAGACAACCACAAAGACCTGACAACTACCTAAGGCAGAACAACTTCCCCAGGACTTTTTGGTTTATGTAACATAGCAGATGCTTAATTACAATGAACTACGGAGATTTCATTTCAAGATTGCTTTTTACATTTTGTTAAACTAAAACTAACCTTTAGGTAAATCTTTATATAACAATTTTAAACTTTCTTTGAACAAAAATACCTTGATAAATGTTTTTTCACTACACACACACACACACACACACACACACACACACACACACACAGATGTACTGACCTACACAGGTAATTATATACAGTCATGCATCACTTAACAATGGAGAATACATTCTGAGAAATGTATCCTTATGTGATTTCATCATTGTACAAACATCACAGAGTGTACTTACAGAAATGTAGACAACACAGCCTACTATACACCTAGGCTACATGGTATGGCATGTTACTCCTAGGCTACAAACCTTTACTTCATGTTGTAATACTGAATAATGTAGGCCATGGCAACACAATGAGAAGTATTTGTATACCTAAACATAGAAAAGGTACAGTAAAAATATGGTATAATAATCCTATGGGATGACTGTCATATATGAGTTTTGTCAATGACCAAAACATCATGTAACACATGACTATATATGTATAATAAATATATTAATATTATATATAATAAAATTATATATATATTCATATTTCACTTGGAGTTATTCTTATTTGGTTCAAAATAGTGGCCAGAAATTGAGATAGATTGAGAAAATTTCTATGTTTTATATGAGAATCTTTGACTTGTTAAGTTTTCCTCTTGTGAAATCATTCTCAATTTTATCATTCACTTCCTCATAAAAAGATACAGTATTATCAATAATTTTCTTATATCTTATATGTGAAATTGGGAATTTTCTGAACTTGAACACCTTTGTCATTCAAAAAAATATGGGAAAACAGAGAAAATTTTAAGCCACAGTGTCTTAATACCATTTTTTTAATGAGCCTACAAATTCTACCTTATATAATTTTTCTTTTTGAGAAAAAAAATTCTTCTTATTCACTAAAACCTACAGTGTTTGGTTTTATCTATTGTAGCAAGCATCCCAAAGACATAAATTCCAAGGTGCTTTATATTTCCCATGGAATTTCACATGATTTCATTCAGTATATCTCAAATATGGTTATTTTTCCCATCGGCCTTCAGCCCAAGGCCCAGTGTGTTCTTTGACAGTTGTTTCCCTAAAATCTTATGTTTCAGTTCCTGCTCTCTGCATTGTGGACCAGCTCTGAGAATGTGAATGGCCATGATATCTACAACTTATGCTTCCTGTTGTTTACCAAAAGAAATTGTGTCTTTAAAAGTATCATAGAAAAAGTGTTCCAAATTTGCTTCATAAATACAGGTTTCTTCTAATTCAGGGCTGATGTCAGCTGAATGACCAACAGGTCTATCTGTATGCCTAGCAGAGAAAATGAACTGCCTTTTCCTTAAGAGAAGCAGAAATTAAATGAAAACCTTGTAATTTTCTCTTATTCTACAACTCAGGGAGAAAATCATATCTGTTTCTAAAATGATCATATTAGAGTACTTATATTGCCAATATTTTATAGATAAACAGGCATTTGGGCTCAGCTATAGTCCTTTGAAGAAACATAACAAATGGTATCTTCATCTTTCAAACTCAATTTAGGTTTTTGAAGGGGTTTTTGTTTGTTTTTCAGCTATGTACATGATTTTTCTTTTTCATTTCTTTTTCTTTTCCCCAGAGTTCTCCTTTCTTTACTAAAGGGAAGGAAAAGAATAGCTATTTAGTATCGATATGATTAATCAGTAAGTTAATAAGAACAACGGCTAGCATCACAGCAAATGACGATTCACCATGCCTTTAACATTAGATGCTTTTACCATAGTTTAAAAAACTAAGGAGTCAAGAATCTTTAGGCTTCTTCTTCCTTTTTACTTTTAAACTTGTAAAACAATATTACAGATTGAACAACACAACAAAGGAGTGAACAAAGAAGCTTTTTCTCCCCAGAACCTAGACAATTCAACTAGAATGAATTCCATCACCTGTCACTGTGACAAAATGTGCCTTATCTCAAACACATGTGGTTTACAGGCCCTAAAAAATCCTGAAGGCTATCATGTAGCCAACACCAAAAGGTATGAAAGAGACATTCTTTAAGTACTTACACTTTTTGCTTTTAACAAAGCTAATCTCAGTAAACACATGTCAATTCATAAAACACACATTTTCTTACATTTAAAATTTACTCAGGGTGGCATTAAATTATATAAAATGCATAGAAGCTCTAAACAAGACGATTCCTAGAAGAAATCCAAGTCCAAGGCCACAGAATCATTTGCCTGATGTATGTACCAGGCATATAACAAACATGTTTCCATGTAGTTCTGAAAATACCTTTGCATTATAGGTGTAGATAACCTCACTTGACAGTTGAAAAACAGATATTCAGAAATGCTATTTGACTTGCCCAAGAAACTTAGATTATAACTTAAAGAATTTCTTGGTGTAGAATTGGAAAATTTTTGAAAACTGTGTCTTTTTTATATTTGAAAGTGCATTTATGGCTGGGCGCAGTGGCTCATACCAGTAATGCTAGCACTTTGGGAGGCTGAGGTGGGCAGATCATGAGGTCAGGAGTTCAAGACCAGCCTGGCCAACAGAGTGAAACCCCATCTCTACTAAAAATGCAAAAATTATCCAGGTTTGGTGGTGCACACCTGTAATCCCAGCTACTCAGGAGGCTGAGGCAGGAGAATCGCTCAAACCCGGGAGACGGAGGTTGCAGTGAGCTGAGATTGCACCACTGCACTCCAGCCCAGGCAACAGAGTGAGACTCCGTCACACACACAAAAAAGAAAGGTTATTTATTTACATAGTATTACAAGTTTATATAAATTTTAATGAACTGAATGCACACATATATTTCATATTTATGCATTATACATTAGATTTTTATATCATTTTAAATATATACTAGTATATATAATTTGCCATATATTAATAAAATCATTAATGAACAAAAATAGCTTTAAACCAGTACAATGTGAAACTCCACATTAACAAAATAAATACCCTGAGTTAAGAATGAATACTTTTAGAGAATAATTCTGGGAAACATGTACATTTGTATGTCTTTGGTATGCTTGATGTTTGCATAGGCCAGGTACGAACACATACCTGGCCAAGCTTGTGCTTTTCATTGATGTAACATCAAAGAGTTTCAGAGACAAAGGTAAAGCACTGAGATCTAAGTGACTACTCAGAACTGTCCTGCATCCTCGATACTCTGGCAATAGGTCCCGTCTGGGTCCCAGGGAGTTTCTGATCTAGGGGAAGGAAACAAACTAATCGTAAAAGCATGAGAGATGGGATATCCTTATCTTCACTCCCAGATGGTGCCCAAAGGAGGTGGCTTTGTAAAGGTATTTAGATAGGATGAGTAGATTCTTGGAGGACGTTTTGAGAAGGTGAGTTTTGGAAGCAATAATAGAGATAGACTATTAGAGGTACAAAGAGAGAGCATTTTATGCTTATTGACACGAGTCAAATTCTAAAAATAGGAAACTGAAAGACAGGGTCAAGGAAACAACTAGAATACCTGGATGACAGAGTTTCTGTTTAGTTAGATAACATAGGTTAGTAAAAGTAACATTCAGTTTATAGGTGAAAGTAATGTAACTTTCTCATTTTATTTTGAAACCATTTTATATTCCTCAACAATTATTTTAAAAATGTTTTCCCAATAAAAGTGTTTCGTTTCTGCATGTGCAAAAGCATGAGGGAGGTAGGCTACAGTACTAAATGCTGTTGAATACAAATTGATGTTTAAAACAGCAACACTGCATGTTATATGTCATGTTTTTGGATAATTTTACTTTTGTCTAATATGTATATTAAGTGATTATAAGCAAATGCTGAGTACGTATATGGCCATAAAACACTGCTGAAAAACATGTAGCTGTATGACTTCCAAAGCATAAATACCTATTTTGCTTTACATTTATGTTGAAGACTTCTCAAAGTTAACACAAAATAATAACATATTTAATATTTAATATCCTGATATTAGAAATACTGTTTGGAAGGAGAATTTTTGGCAGAAGTGCTGGTCTAGTTGGGTTGTAGATAACAAATAAAGACCATTTACCATCAAAGTGAATATTCCTTCCAAACTTTGCCATAAGACAATAAAAATTGGTATATTCTTACAAGAGGCCCAGGATAAAAATTAGTTGTAAATGGTACCTACAGTACAATTCTGAGCAATTCTGAGTAAACTTGATGCACTAATGAAGGTTCCAAAGTTCCTACATAAGCTAACCTTTCTAAAACGAAAACAAAAGCCCATATCAAGATCAAATAAAGCGAACATTTAAGTTTATATATCGATGACCTATGACTAGTGGTAAACTTAAGACCAGAAGAGATTAGAGTAAAATTCACACACATACACACCACACACACAAAGGTTAGGAAATATCACACACTTCATATTCCAAAGAGAAATATAATTTAAAATATAACTGTTTTTTGTCTTGGTTTTTTTTGGATGGGGTGAAGCTAATCCCATTATGTGAAAATTGAATAAATGTGTTTTTCAAGCCATTTTGCTTCTCATGAGCTTCTTGCTCAATAGACTGTGAGCCCACCTGGTGGAGGTGCTTATTCTTCTCAAAATGTAATCCCTCACACTCATAAATTTCACAGAACATTTATTTTAGTTTGTACTGCTTTCAGAAAATAAAGGTACTAGAACAGAGGCTTTCCATGGTATTGGTTTCTTCCTTTACTTGCTTGATTTCCATGAAGACCAGTCCAGGGAATGTTTATTATTTGCCAGAGTTAAATAGCTTCACTTACAAATTTCAGCACGACTGCATGTCAGTGTCACTTGTTAAAACTGATCTGTAGATAAGGGATATTTCATATCCTGTAATGACTCTACCTAAACATATAACAAAGTATAATATTCCACTTTTCCTCCAGGTCCAGGGAGTTCAACACAGAACTCTGTACTTCCAGGTGGGCGCGGTGGCTCATGTCTGTAATCCCAGCACTTTGGGAGGCCGAAGTGGGTGGATCACCTGAGGTCAGGAGTTCAGCCAGCCTGGCCCACGTGTCAAAACCCCATCTCTACTAAAAATACAAAATAATAATAATAATCGAGCGTGGTGGCATGCACCTGTAATCCCAGCTACTAGGGAGGCTGAGGCAGGAGAATCTTTGGTGGAGGCAGAGGTTGCAGTGAGCCGAGATCGCGCCATCGTACTCCAGCCTGGAGGACAGAGGGAGATTCTGTCTCGAAAAAAAAAAAAAAAATCTGTACTTCCCTCACATGTATAAATATTCCCTGTCAGTGCATAAAGGAGAAAAGTAAAATAAAATTGAATTCCTAAGTCATCCAAGCATATGGCCTAATATTTATTCACCTAGAAATACTTTTAAAATGCATAACATGATTATGAGTCTAGAACTGCTAAATGGATTCAGTCCAGTAACAAAATCACACTTCTCTCTGAGACAATCTAGATGAGCTCTAAACCCTCTGTATAAAATAAGTGTCATATGCAGAATTATTTCTCTTATAGAAGAAATAACAATTTCTGATTTTATTTAATAAAGAATGAATGATATCCTTCATGGATGATTTCAGGACTTCTGGGTACTTGTCTCCAACTTTGATTTTAAGGGCTCAATGCAATCTCAAAGGTAACATAAGCTCCCCATAAATATAATTTAACCAGCCTGTGACAACAAAGGCAAAAGACTATTTCAGACCCTCAGGAGTGAGCTGGTATGTTTGGCACACTCTATCTACTCTTATATCCTATAGTTAATAGTCATGGAAACTTTCTATGGAAGATCCATTACTCATTCCCTCTACTCTGAACATATAGCCTGTCAGGAATATGATGGTGGTGAGGCTGCCGGGTACAGGGAGAAAAGGGAAGCCAACCTTCAAAAGCAGGAAGGCACAGACCAGTAAATTCATTTAAGATTTACACCTTGTTTTCAATAGCTTCTTTCATTTAATTTTCCCTGACTTTTTAAATGAGCAAATATGTTGATCCAGGAGGAAAACACATGGGGAAAACAAAAACCAAAACAGGTAAAAATGCAGTGCAAATCTCTGTGACTTGTACGATAGCTCTTGCTTAGTCCTTGTGTTTAAGTATCTGAATGAACTGTGGTCTGTTTTTCATTACTCCCCATCTGGAGCTGCTGTTCTCTTTGTTCTGCAATTTCTGGTCATTTTGGCTTGACGGTGACTGTTTTGTTGTATGTTGTCATATTATACGGAATGAAAGCTGATGCAGCCATCATCCAAGAAAGAGTAATCTTGAAAAGGTGAGGTTATGTTGAAAGAGTTCCTGATAATCCCTTCCGGAATAAAGATGTGAGTACGCTCACCTAGGCCTGACTACTGTCCCTAACTTACAGGGTGTGGGTAGGATTCAGGAGAGAATAAAAGCTTTTCTTTTAAACGCTAAAATAGGATTTGATTCTGTTGGTTTAATACATCAGGTTAATTTCGGTACCTTTTCTTTTTATTTCTAAGGAGACAAATTCATAGACTTTCTCATACCTTGGTAAAGACTACCTTGCACACAATATGCTGTAGGTGCAACAGCTAATGAAGAGTTGAATTCCTATCATATCTTTAAACATAAAAATAAATAAATCGTTGAGTTCATAATGTTTAGATTTAATTGTGTAACCTTTGCCTAGAGACAAAGTTGCAAATGATTCAAAACCAAGTGTCACAGAGAAGACCAAATCCAATTTGTGTTCTCTAATGATGACAGTCTTCATGCTCTTCATGATTTTGTTTGAAAAAGCCACCTCACACATCCTGTAATTTCTTTCCTAAATAAAGCAATGGTCAAGAAGTACTCAACTTCTCAAGAAGTACTCAAGCCTATTATATAAAAAAGCAAAGCATGCCATTGTCTTCTAATTCTTTGCTATTTTCATCTGGCATTATTTTACAAAATCGAAGAAACATATAGTCATCAGTTACTCAGGTTCCATAGAAAGAACAACCAACATATAAACATAATTAAAACCAGCTTAATTTTTCCAATAGCTATATATTTTTTTCTTGCCCAAAAAGACAATAGAACAGATTCGGAGAAATGTTAAGATAATAATAATATATCACCCATAATCCCACTACCTTAAAACAAATATTTTTGTATTGCTTGATATTGCCAGTATTTTATACAAAATAACAGGAGATATCGTCAAACATTTTGCACGTATTAACTTTTTGAATCATCACAACACCCTACGAGTGAGGTTTTGTTATTATCTTACAGATGGGGAAACTAAGGCACAGTGCGGTTGACTAATTTACCACAGGTCACACAGCTACTAGTGAAGACACAGTGTTCAAACCAGGCATCCTGGCTCTACCACAGTCATAACCATGCTGATCCTGACTCTCAAATATTTACATAGCTCTATATTCAGTGTACACATTATTTTATATCCTTTTATATTGATTTAACTTCATATAATAAACATTTTTCTAGGGCTTGGCATAGTCTAGTCTTTATGACTACCATGTTAACAGCTACATAACAGTTGTATATGCTCCATAATCTAGAATTTGGATGCTGCCTATATTTTTTCCCAGTAAGGAAAATGAGAGTGCTCAGAGTTGTACATAGACCCTTAATTTTTAAAAATGTGTTTAAATAAAATATTTGAATAAATATTCTCAACAGACTAATTTCAACGGTATGCCCTTTATTGCTGTTTCCATACTGACTTTAAAAGGGCTGTATCAGTTTAGCATGGTACCAATGAAGAATGGATGAACCAGTTTCAGAGTGAACAGCATTGGATGGCCAACATATTCTAATGTTTGCTACTTGAGTGGTTATGAACTGTCACTGCAAATTGCTTTGATTTGCATGTTTCCCATCATTACCTAAATTACCATGAGGACACTACTCCCCTTGTAGCTCTCTCAAATTTGAGATTTTTGTGTGTTTTTTTTTTTTCTCCCACATCCCTCTTCCCACTGGACCTGTAAGTGGTAAGCCCCTTTCCTTCTTTCTAGTATGGTTTCTCCCCTACCTAAAATCTCCAATTTAGAATCTCACATCATCAAATTTTATTACCAACCAGTCATCATTTTGATCATGGTCTACAGATCCCTAGTATCATTTCCCATCCCGTTATTTCTCCACAGATACCTTTTGGATTAGTCACCTTTTCTTATACTACTCCTGCTTCATTTCTTGGCAATTCCAATAAACATTTAGATGATTGTTTCAATACTCATTCTTTTCAGTTCCATGAACTCTTCCACGACCTCATATCTTTTCCCTAACCTCCACAACTTGTTCCCATGGTCATCATGAACAATTATACACAATTTTCTATAATTGCTGTCTTTCTAATCATATCTTCTTGTAACTATGTCAAGGTCTATCTTTTGAAAGAAAATAATATATATGAGTGTATCATTAAAATAGTTTTTTCTAAAACGTGAAAGTGATAGTAGTATATTTTTGATCATAATTGCTGCCCTACAGGGCACCTCTCCCATGATATGCTTGATGAAGGCTGTGATTCATTCGACACTGCTAAGCACAGACTCCACATGCTGAGGATAAGCAAGGTAACGGGAGGCTTTCATAAGAGGCTTTTATAAGCATATAATGGTCACATGATCACTTTGCCTACTTCATATTACCCTCAGGGAAAATGGTCTAACAGCTGTTCACTTTCTTACAGATGCCTTTCTATAAGTGATTTTCCTAGGTTGTTCTACAGCCCCTTCTTTCCTCCCTCCCTCTCTTCTTTACTTTTTTAGTTCCTTCTCTTACTCCTTTTCTTCTTCCATATTAATTGGTGAGATCAGTATTCATATCACTAGAGATAAAAGTACTTTGAAGCAGCATACCCAATATTTTCAGATTTATTGAAAATATATCTACTTGTAAGATTATATTAATATATGATATTCACAAAAAGTTGATATAAAAACAGAGATGCAAATTCTCATATTTCCTTCTAGTATCTCCAATAATACTCTTGTGTCATCCTTCACACATCCCACTTTAGAGATAAGTCATCTATAGTACACAGGTCCTATTTCCACTGATTTTAGGAATCTTTCCAGACAGAAAATTAAATAAGCTGTTGCAAAAAAGTGTGGATAGGGACGTTAGGAGTTGAGGTCAGGATATCCACAGTATAATTTGTCCAGATAAGCACCCACACTCCCACTATATAATTTGCTTATGGATACTCTGACCACCCATTTTCAGTTACATCCCTTATTCTTCAAACCTTCACAATTACAGAAGAGTTCAGTTTTTGCATGTTGGCAATTTACAACTCTGTGGTCTTCAGTGTTGTAGGGTGACAACAGGTATCTGCATGACTGAGCACAACTTTGCATAGGGAAGGATCTTTTCATATTGACCACTTCAGTTATAGGTCATGTAATAGAATCTATTGAGGTTTCCAGGTGCTGCTTATCTGTGCACTGTTTGTGCTTCTGATTGGTGTTTGATCACTATTATTAATTGCCTGACCCAAGACTTTGTAAATGGGTTGGGTAGATCTAGTAGCAACAGAATTAGCATTCTAATGCTTCTAACATCCCACATGCTTCCCACAGGCCAAGAGTGACAGAATATCCCTTGGTCATGCTCCAGCTTTCTTCATGTATGTTCTCCGAGTTCTCAGCTGCCCACCCTAATGCACGCCACTCCATTTCCTCTTCTACACATTATTCTTTTGTAATCTTATCTTCTCCTTTGACTTCAGTCAGCATCTGTAGCCCTGGGCCTTATTACAGTTTTCTCTTTGACATCTCCCACATGGTTGCCATGCCAGAGACTCCAACTCAGTATGTCTAATACCTTCTCCCCATAACCTACTACTACTGCTTCTGAACTTTTTACCTCAGCAAGTGGCACAGGCGTCTTCCCCAATCAGAACACTCAACATGTAGGCTTTGTTTCATAGATTCCTCTCTTTCACCTTTGCAGACAATAGCCACTTCTACCTTTAAAAACTTTCACGGAGAACCCTTTTCTATTACACTAATAATAAAAGTTAATATTTTTTTCTAATTTCCCTCTGGTACTATGGCTTTAAAACCCACATTTTTTTTTTTTTGCTTCCACTCTCTCACTTTATAATTCAATTTCATGCACCTTTGCTGAAATAACTTTACTAAATACCTACAGAATCATATTTTAAGTGCTCAAAAACTATTAAGAGATCTATGTTGCATACAGAATTAAAATTTTAAAATCCAGGATATCATTTAAAAGCCTACAAAATGTTAACTCCTTTCTTCTTTCTGTCCTCATTGGTACGTTTTTTAATTATTATTACAGCTACATGGGTCTACTCAATCACATTCTGAAATTATTTCTCTTAAACATCCACCT
Organism: Plecturocebus donacophilus; assembly: GCA_004027715.1. Classification (NCBI taxonomy): domain Eukaryota; kingdom Metazoa; phylum Chordata; class Mammalia; order Primates; family Pitheciidae; genus Plecturocebus; species Plecturocebus donacophilus. Next base: position 44,493 of record PVKP010000619.1, on the reverse strand, counting down.
GTCCCAAGCTCACTCATTCTACCTGACTTTAGAAACTTCATTTCCCAAAAAAAACTATCTGCATTCTCCTCTAGCAGTAGTTTGTGGGTAATTTTGTTTTTTATACCTCTGTTACACCCTCACATATATTAGGGTGATACAGTAATCCTAATAAGGATATCAGAATTAGTTTATTGGTTTTCTCGGTATCTCTTCAATTAAGACTTGAAACTATGAGGTGGAAGAAATCATGACATATTCTTTGTCTTGTAATATGTAATTCATTTCTCAGTTTATAGACATCCTGGAACGTTTTTAAACTGTTGAATTGAATCTGGCTACCATTACGCAAGTAGGTGAGGAGATACATATATAGGAGTTTCTGAGTGCTCTTTCCTAATACTTGTGCACATTATATTTGTATAGGAAATAGGGTCAGTGTTTAGAATGAACTTGGCTCTACTATGCTTCTTGATTTCAGTGTTACAACAAAGACTGGATTAAAGGAACAACAAACAACACATGTTACAAGAAGAATTCCAGTTTTCCACTAAGAACTGAGTCATGCAAGAGCGACCATACAGATTTCACCATTAATTTTATGCAACTTTTAAAAGAATATAGAACTCGCAGACATGAAGAAACATGAGCCACAGATATAGTCAAATGACTTCAGAAGTATTTCCAGGAAAACAAAAAGCCTGTCTTAATAAGATGCCAACTCTGAAATCCTGTGAGATGCTTATAGCTGAAGCTTAATACAATAGGCCCATAAGTAAATTTATTACTAGTCAATCCATGTTGCTAAAGCTTTAAAGAACAGAGAAATTAAAATGTGTTTTGCATGGGGAAGTTTTCCCGAGAGCTCCTCATTTTTATATAGGAAATCAATTTGCGTCACTGACGATCATTCAAATCAGACACCCCAAAGTTGTTAGGAGGTAATGTAGTATTATGCTGAAGCAATTTCATACTTGTTCTGATTTGTGATTTTCATTTTGTTTGTTAACAAAAAAAACTAATGAGCAATGTTAGTAGAAATACAACTTATCAAAATACTGGCATCAATAAAGAGGTTTGCCATATACCATGCATTGTGATCATTATGCAGCTGGTACCTGGACCTCTACAATGGAAGAGCCATTAATCAGATAGCAGAGGCAAGATTTCAGGGTACAGACACCCTTACACGTACCTTTGCACTGATTCGTGTTTTTGTCAAGAATTGCCTTAGTAGATACGATTTTTCCATACCTGAAAGAGAGAGAGAAAAAAAATCCATGTTATTGTAACCCAGTGAAGACACTTAAAACACCCTAATGAACATCAGGGCACAAACAATTGAGCATGGATAAACCAAGAAAACAAGCTCTGAATTCCCATTTCACACCTGGGTGATTTCCTTTCACCAGTTCTTTATAACTTAGGAATGTTCTTCTCTATGTAAGCAAAGCGTTGAGCTTCAAAAATAACTTTTTCAGGTTGTCATGGGCAGCCAAAAGAGGATCACGTGTGATTGTGATCATAGTAAATTGCACCCTGCAGATTCATGGAAGAAAGCATGGACCTAGGTGCTAGACTGAATGGGATCTGCGTCCAGCCTTGACTCTCACCCTGTGCTGTAACCGTATACAGTTTAGCCTAACTTCACTAAGACACAATTTCTTCGTCTGTGAAAATCAGAAGCTAAATATATCAAATCTCCTGGTTCAATCAACCTTCATGTCTTTGGGAGTCCACTAAATTAGGCTTCAGGAGCAAGGCAATATAGTAGTTAAAAGAACATACTGGGTCACCAAACTACCATGGCTCACATCTCAATTTAGCTTGGATATTTTTGGTTGGCTAAGTAAGTAGTGTGTGCTCTTTGCGTCATTTGATCATCTATAATGTTATTATAATGTTATAAATATATTTATTTAATTGTAACAAATTATTTGCATTTGTAATGATATAAATATTTTTCTTATTATATAAGATGAGGATAATTTTGTCTTCTTTATAGGGTCCTCGTGAAAGTAAAATGGGTTTATCTAATATGTTAAGGACAGTGGCTGCAACAGAGTAAGTGTTCATTAAATGTTAGCTTTTCTTTCAGTGATCCTCTCCCTGCTATCAGCTATATAAAAATATCTCCAGCCCTTGGCATTCTCTGAAAATGATGAGAAGTAGAAGGTGGTAAAGACTCTGTCCTGAAAGCTTCAAATATTAGTAGACTGTCAAAATCGTCCACTGAGAAAATTGAAAGGCATAGTTGTTTGCTAAAAGATAATATACATTTGTAATTTACATTGTTAGTTTTAAATGTTAAGGATTTCATTAATTATGTTCTCACTCTACCTAGCTGTATAGATACTTACCCGTTCAAAGCTATTTTGTTTGTTTCATATTATCAAAATACCTATTACCTCATGTCTATCACCACACAAGATTATTCTCTTTAAAAACTCCCAATACCCACTTTCCCATCTCCCCCAAAACACTCTTTTTGGAGCTCTATTTCATCTCAAGAGTTTCTCTGTTGGGAAAATAATGAGTAAAATAATATCATATCTGAACAGTCTCTTTACTAGACAATGATTCATGGTACCTACAATCATACCCATTAACTAGCTGTAATGTTTACTATTTTTGAGCTATTAAGGTAAATCAAAATTATATGTATCTTAAAGTAGAAAATAAGAGACAAGAAAAGAAAAGCCACTGCATCTTTTTTTTTTTCCATACCAAGCACCATTAATACAATATGTGAGAAGTAAAAATCAGAAAAAGAAAAAAATTACAACAGGTGTAACTATCTTACACCACGCACATAAACACTTAAGACAAAAATCCTTCTTAATTGGTTTCTAAAGGTGTTCCTAAAACTTTTATATAAGAACCTTCTAAATTGAAATTTAGCTCTGTCTTAAATATGAAATTAAACATTATTGTGTTCTGTAGTGAATTACATCTCATGACTGGACTATTAACAATAGTCAATGGCATGCGTATTGTCCTACTATATCAATATTGCAAGAATGTCCTCTACTTCATTAAATATAGTTTGTGTAGTCATTTTTACAGCAAAAAAAGGTCAAATGTTTTCTTATGGAAAGCATTTGTGAGTATTTTGACAAGTAACTTTTTTTATAAACAAAGAAAATGAATTTTACTTCTCAGAAATTATTACCACCTTACTCTAAATGGAAAATCACACACACAGTCCAGAAAAGCAGACCTAGCTATTTCTTGACTTCCTTATTTTTAAACACTCTCTAGGCAAGACTTTTCAATAGCACAGAATCACAAAACAATGAAACACAACTCAGAGTACTTGACGCAATCTCTACTATGACTGGAGTAATAGGAATTTCATTCCGTGGCTCTGTTACAAGATTCTGCATTAACAATTAATTTACAAAGCTAGAATATGCTTTAAACAACAAGAGAAGGTACTTAATGGGCCAGTGGTTACAGCTCATGTCTGAACTCTCAGGATGACAAACGTACTTTCTGCATGACTGGCTCTGTATTCTCCATGATCTGCAAAGTCAACAACTGATGTAGGTAAATAAGGTTTAGATTTTTTTTAAAGACCTAACCACCATAAACATAAGACCCACGAATATAATATACCTGTGAAATGATGCTTTTATCAAAGTATACTAGTAGATTATAATGAAAACTACTCTACAGATTAAAAGTACACGATTTTATACACTCTGAAGGAAAATACAGATTTCTGAAGTAAAAAGTATTCCTTCATGTATGTAACCTCATTTACTTACTCTTTCCCTTCTTAGGGTTTACATCAAGACCTTAAGTCTTCATAAAGTTTTTCTTTAACTATGCCACTGACCAGTGGAAACAAAAATCTAATATTAGAGAAAATTATGAGACCAAATTCCTGACTAATGCCTGGAAACAGACACCTGAGCACTGGTCCCATGTGCCTCCTGGCTCCAGAAGCTTTCAGACAAATCCAATTCACTTCTCTATCCTTTCATTTCCCACAGCTACAGAAGATAAAATTCTATCCACCGTCTACTTCCCTGGGGGTCTGAACTTCTTGGGGGAAACAAATAAATGAAGTAAACACATTTTATGCTATAATTCTTTCCATGTGGACCTTTTCTAGCCAACGTAAAAAGCCCCTAATACAGCAATGTGAGGATGCTTTTTGGCATATAAATATGCAACCCGATACCCACGTATTCACCAACTATCCTGAGTGCTCATATATACTACAAATATAGCCAGGTCTCTAATGGCATTTTCTTTATATTCGAAGAGTATGCTTTAAAAGAATAGCTCTTCTACAGTAACTATTGTAATTGAATTTTATAAATTTATATGTTGTCTATCAACCCTTTAAAATACTTACATACTTATTGTAATTGAATTTTATAAATTTATATGTTGTCTATCAACTCTTTAAAATACTTTTAACCTAGCTTGTCAATACAATTTTCATATTTAATTTTTTAAAAGAAATAGCCAGTTATTTTCTGGCATTCATTCTTAGTCTTAAACAGCATGTGAGTCAAACTATATTTGCTGATACACTTGATTATTCCACATACAAGGCTAATTTAAACTAATGGCATCTTTTATTTTCAAAGTTGAAGAGAAAATAGAGCTATTATGGGTCTACTCTTCATGAATTATGAAGACATCAAATTGGTGGGATCTTTCAATAAAGAATTTATTTTTAAACCCTTTTGCTGAATCACCCACTGTGTATATTAATTCAGAAAATACAGGCAGAGACTGAAAATAGAGTCTCTGCAGTCAATTAACTCTCAGCTAACTCATTTTTCACATGCCTTCTATATTGATACCAGACTAGAAAAAGGTATCACATTTATTTAATGGATGAAACATTATCCTTTTAGCAAATGTGGCTATTTGCCTACTTCTAGATGGCTCATTCATTCTTTGGCATTTGGGGATGGTAATGGAGCATATCTGTAGCTTTAGGGACCCAGCTGGATGTGGTAGGGCTATCTTTCTGTCTGATGGAATACATCAGCCAGGTTTCACCTACAAGTTTACAACCCATTTATACTCCGAAGCATTAACAAGTTCAATCTACAAATGAGTCTTCACAGCCAGGCATAATTGTTATGGACTGAATTTTGTCTCTTCAAAATTAATATGTTAAAATTGCAATCCCCACTACCTCAGTATGTGACTGTATTTGGAGATAGAGCCTTTGAAAGAGGTAATTAAGGTAAAATGAGGTTATGCGATAGGACCTAATCCAATAGGATTATTGTCCTTGTAGGCAGAGACAGGCACAAAATCACCAAGTGAAGTCATAGAGAGAAGGCAGCTATTTATAAGAAAAAGAGAGAGGCCTCAGACGAAGCAACAGTGCCAATATCTTGATCTCGTATTTCCCACTTCAAAATTGCGAGAAAATGCATGTTCACGAAGCCACTCAGTCTGTGGTATTTTGTATTGGCAGCCCTAACAAACTAACACAATCATCTTTTCTCCAAGGCCTCCTGAACTTTGCAAAAGGGAACAGAAGTAAGAGGATTCATCAGGCAAGACTCCTCTTTAAACTGCTTTGCTCAGTGATCTTGCACTTGTCCCCTCCAAGGCTTTACCTAAGACCTGCAAGCTCTTTCTCATCTAACATCTGTGTATGACAACAGAAACCTAGAAGTATCAGAGTGTTACAAAGAGCGGACAACAAAAAAAAATCCAGAACTTGGACCTTGGTCTTGTAATCTGGGCAGTGTTTCTTTCCCCCAAGAGAGTCAAACTCTGTAATCATGCATCCACATCAAGTAAATGTTACATGTCTATTGTGCAATCTAAAATGTCTTTTACTAATATACTACTTGGGGTTGGTACCTTACAAAGAACACAGAATAAGACTATCCAGCTGGGAGATTTGGAGAAAAGTTCCTAGAAGAGGAAGTGTTTGAAGAAGGGGCAATATTTTGTCAATGAGGAATGATTTTTAATGTGTTTTAGAGATTAGACAAACTATTGTTTTTTTAAAAAAGGAATCTTTTTTTCAGGTCAGTGTATTACTACTTACCAAATTACTATTTCCATGCTACAAATAGCTTCACCAGGAACCTAGGGCTATAAGAAGCATTTCAAATTTGTACTCAAAGGAAGTGGTTCTCAGTATCTAATGGGCGGCAGAACCTCTTGGGGGGCTTATTAACACAGGTTGCTAGACTCTACCCACAGAAATCTGACTCAGTATATATGAGGTGGGCCTGGGGAGTTTGCATTTCTAACAAAATCCAAGGTGAGGTTGATACTGCTGATGGTGCTTTGAGAACCACTGCTCCAAAAGACTAACATGCACACAGCAAAGAATGTGGTTATTTGCAATACTCCAGAGACTGAGGTGACTATCTATATGGGGAACTACTTTAAAACTTCAAACAATTTTTTGTTCATATAATGCTGTATATTGAAAATGGTAGACTGGGTGCGGTGGCTCACGCCTATAATCTCAGCACTTTGGGAGGCCAAAGTGGGCAGATCACGGGGTCAGAGTTCGAGACCAGCCTGACCAACATGGTGAAACTCCGTCTCTACTGAAAATACAAAATTAGCCAGGTGTGGCGGTGCATGCCTGTAATTCCAGCTATTCTGGAGGCTGAGGCAGGAGAATCACTTGAACCTGGGACGTAGAGGTTGCAGTGAGCGGAGATCATACCACTGCACTCCAGCCTGGGCACCGGACAGAGACGAAAGAAGAAAGAGAGAGAGAAGGAAGGAAGGGAGGAAAGGAGGGAGGGAGGGAGGGAGGGAAAGAAAGACAAAAGGAAGGAAGGAAGGAAGGAAGGAAGAAGGGAGGGAGGGAGGGAGGGAAGGAAGGAAGGAAAGAAAAGAAAGAAAGAGAGAAAAAGAAAGAAAATAGTAGACTGTGAAGCTTTTCAGAATTTTGCCTGATAATATTTTTCATTTAGTCAATATACTGGCAACTTACAACTCAAGTACAGCTGTTTTGAAATTTGTTTTCAGATACCTTCTAGAAACAAAGTCCAAAGAAAACATTGGTGATATTTATGTAAACCTCTTTTGCCACTTAAAATAACTAGTTGCTAAGTAGTAATTTGATTGAATTAGAGTGAAAATCTTGTGAGAAAAATGGCAAGCAGATAATGATTAGTAACTGGTTTGTGCCTTTATTTGTTCTTTAATTACAAATAGATATAAATCTGGCACAAATATAGCAGACCAAAAATACATACTTCAAGTTCTAAAATCAAAAGAAAATCACTAATTTGGTAGTTCTTAGAATTAGTAACTCTTGGGCTATACTTTAGGTTATATAGTTTCGTTATGTAGTTTGGAGATATATATAACCTGTCACCTTAGCAAAAGTTTATGGGAAAGGGATTTCCATACCAATAGAGTCAGAAATCTCACATCCGAGTACTTTCTACAACTGATTCCAGTGCATTTCAGCATATTTAACACTCTTTTTTGTTTGTTTGTTTGTTTGTTTGAGATGGTGTTTCGCTCTTGCTGCCCAGGCTGGAGTGCAATGGCATGATCTTGGCTCACTGCAACCTGCACCTCCCGGGTTCAAGTGATTCTCCTGCCTCAGCCTCCCCAGTAGCCGGGATTACAAGCATGCACCATCCCGCCCTGCTAACTTTTTGTATTTTTTGTAGAGATGGGGTTTCTCCATGTTGGTCAGGCTGGTCTCAAAGTCCTGATCTCAGGGGATTCGCCTGCATCAGCCTCCCAAAGTGCTGGGATTACAGGTGTGAGCCACCGCACCCGGCCACTAACATTCTTTAATAATTGGTTAACTAGGAGACTTCTGCCAAGATAGGCAAATAGGAACAGCTCTGGAGCGAAGTTCCCAGTGAGAGTGACACAAGAAGGCAAGTGAACGCCACATTTCCAACCGAGGTACAAGTTTATCTCAATGGGACTGACTGGACAGTGGGTGTAGCCTAAGGAGGGCAAACCGAGGCAGGGTGGGGTGTTACCTCATCTGGGAAGTGCAATGACCCAGAGGACCCCCTCCCCCGACCCAATGGAGGCCATTGGGGACTGTTCTGGCCACTCTGGCACTCTGGTTCAGATACTGAGCTTCTCTCACCACCTTTACAGCCCACAGACCAGGAGATTCCTGCCAGGCCGACAAGTACCACAGGTTTCCAGCATAGAACTGGGTGGCCTTTTCAGCAGGTATCACAGGTTTCCAGCACAAATCTGGGCACCTATTTTAGCTGGCATCTGGAATGCCTGCGAGACAGAGCCCCCCATTCCCCTGGAAAAAAAGGGGGGCTGAAGGCAAGGTTGAACTCAGAGGGTCCTACCCCCACAAAGACCAGCAAACTGAAACCCACTGGCTTGAGAGTTTCACCTCCAGCACAGCAGTTTGAGCATGACCTGGGACAATTGAACTCCATGAGAGGAAGGGTGTCTGCCATTACCGAGGCAGTCTGCAATTACTGAGGCAGTCCGCCATTACCAAGGCAGCTCTAAAATAAACAAAATGGCAAGGAAGTTTAACAGTAGCTGGGTGGAACCTGTGGCAGCTCAGCAATGCCTCTGCAAGCAGACTGTGACTAGAATCCCTTCTTGCTGGGCAGGGCATCTCTGAAAAAAGGCAGCAGCATGTCAGGGACTTATAAATAGAGCCCCACGTTCCTGGGACAGAACACCTGGGCAAAGGGCCGGTTGTGAGTTCTGCTGCAACAGACTTAAATGTCTCTGCCCAGCAGCTCTGAAGGGAACCACTGAGCTCACAGCACAGCACTTGAGCTCTGATAAGGGACAGACTGCTTCGAGGGGCCCTCTGATCCCCATATATCCAAAGAGACACCTAATACAGGTGAGCTCTGGCTGACATCTGGTCGGTACCCTTCTGGGACAAAGCTACCAGAGGAAGGAGCAGGCAGCAATCCTTGCTGTTCTGCAGCCCCCAAGGTGACTTCCAGGCAAGCAGAGTCTGGAATGGACCTCCAGCAGTCCTGCAGCAGAGGGGCCTTACTGTTAAAGGGAAAACTAAAAAATAGAAAGAAATAGCTTCAACATAAACAGAAAGGACGACCACTAAGAGACCCCATCCAAAAGTTTCCAACTTCAAAGATCACAGGTAGATAAATCCACAAAGATGGGAAGAAACCAGTGCAAAAAGGATGAAATCACCAAAAAACAGAATGCCTCTCCTCCTCCAAGGGATCATAACTTCTCACCAGTAAGGGAACAAAACTGGATGGAAAATGAGTTTGATAAATTGACAGAAGCTGGCTTCAGAAGGTGGGTAATAACAAACTTCTCTGACCTAAAGAAACCTGTTCTAACCCAATAGAAACAAACTGAAAACCTTGAAAAAAGGTTAGACAAAATGCTAACTAGAATAACCAGTTTAGAGAAGAGCATAAACGATTTGATGGAGCTGAAAAACACAGCATGAGAACTTTGCGAAGAATACATAAGTTTCAATAATGAAATCAATCAAGCAGAAGAAAGGATATCAGAGATTGAAGATCAACTCAATGAAATAAAATGAGAAGGCAAGATTAGAGTAAAAAGAGTGAAAAGAAATGAACGAAGCCTCCAAGAAATATGGGATTATGGGAAAAGACCTAATCTATGCTTCATCGGTGTACCAGAATGTGACAGGGAGAATTAATCCAAGCTGGAAACACTCTTTAGGATATTATCTGGGAGAATTTCCTCAACCTAGCAATGCAGACCAACATTCAAATCCAGGAAATTCAGAGAACACCACAAAGATATTCCTCAAGAAGAGCAACCCCAAGGCACATAATCATCACATTCACCAGGGATGAAATGAAGGAAAAAATGCAAAGGGCAGCCAGAGAGAAAGGTTGGATTACCCACAAAGGGAAGCCCATCAGACTGACAGCAGATCTTTTAGGAAAAACCCTATAAGCCAGAAGAGAGAGGGGGCCAATATTCAACATCCCTAAAGAAAAGAACTTTCAATCCAGAATTTCATATCCAGCCAAACTAAGCTTCGTAAGTGAAGGAGAAATAAAATACTTTACAGACAAGGAATTGCTGAGAGATTTCATCACCATCAGGCCTGCCTTACAAGAGCTCCTGAAGAAAGCACTAAACATGGAGTAGAACAACCAGTACCAGCCACTGCAAAAATGTACCAAATGCTAAAGACCATCGATACAATGAAGAAACGGTCAGCTAAGGGGCAAAACAACCAGTTAGTATCAAAATGGCAGGATCAAATACACATATAAGAATATTAACCTTAAATGTAAATGAGCTAAATGCCCTAATCAAAAGACACAGACTGGCAAATTGGATAAAAATTCAACACCAATGGGTATGCTGCATTCAGGAGACCATCTCACACATGGGCTCAAAATAAAGGGATGGAGGAAGATTTACTAAGCAAATGGAGAGCAAAGAAAAGCAGGAGTTGCAAGCTTAGTCTCTGATAAAATGGACTTTAAATCAACAAAGATCAAAAGAGACAAAGAAGGGCATTACATAATGATAAAGGGATCAGTGCAACAAGAAGAGCTAACTATCCTAAATATATATGCACCCAATACAGGAGCACCCAGATACACAAAGCAAGTTCTTAATGACCTATAAAAAGAATTAGACTCACACACAATAATAGTGGGAAACTTTAACACTCCACTGTCAATATTAGGCAGATCAATGAGACAGAAAATTAATAAGAATATTCAAGACTTGAACTCAGCTCTGGACCACGTGGACCTAATAGACATCTACAGAACTCTCCACTCCAAATCCACAGAATATACATTCTTCTTAACACCACATCACACTTACTCTAAAATTGGCCACATAATTAGGAGTAAATCACTCCTTAGCAAATGACAAAGAATGGAAATCATAACAAACAGTCTCTCACACCACAGTGCAATCAAATTAGAACTCAGGATTAAGAAATGGATTCCAATCCACACAACTACATGGAAAGTGAACAACCTGCTCCTGAATGATGACTGCATAAATAATGAAATGAAGGCAGAAATAAAGACGTTCTTTGAAACCAGTGAGAATGAAGACACAACATACCAGAACCTCTGGGACACATTTGAAGCAGTGTCTAGAGGGAAATTTATAGCAATAAACACCCACATGAGAAGTGAGGAAACACTTAAAATTGACACCCTACCATCACAATTAAAAGAGCTAGAGGAGCAAGATCAAACAAATTCAAAAGCTAGAAGAAGACAAAAAATACCTAAGATCAGAGCAGAACTGAAGGAGATAGAGACACAAAAAACCCTTCAAAAAATCAATAAATCCAGGAGGTGGTTTTCTGAAAAGATCAACAAAATAGATAGACCACTAGCCAGACTAATAAAAAAGAAAAGAGAGAAGAATCGAATAGATGCAATAAAAAATGATAAAGGGGATATCACCACCAATTCCACAGAAATACAAACTACCATCAGAGATTACCACAAACAACTCCATGCACATAAACCTATGCATATAAATCTTGAAGAAATGGCTAAATTCCTAGACAACTACACCCTCCCAAGACTAAACCAGGAAGAAATTGCATCCCTGAATAGACCAATAATAAGGTTTGAAGTTGAGGCAGCAATTAATAGCCTACCAACCAAAAAAGTCCAAGTCCAGGTGGGTTCACAGCCGAATTCTACCAAACATACCAAGTGGAGCTGGTACCATTCCTGTTGAAACTATTCCAGACAATACAAAAAGAGGGAATCCTCCCTAACACTTTCTATGAGACCAACATCATCCTGATACCAAAACCTGGCAGAGACACACACAAAACAAAATTTCAGGCCAATATCCATGATGAACATCAGTGCAAAAATCTTCAATGAAATACTGGCAAATTGAATGCAAGGGCACATCAAAAAGTGTTCCCATCACTATCAAGTAGGCTTCATCCCGGGGATGCAAGGCTGGTTCAACATATGCAAGTCTATAAATGTAATCCATCATGTAAACAGAACCAAAGACAAAAACCACATGATTATCTCAATTGATGTAGAGAAGGACTTTGACAAAATTCAACAGCCCTTCATGCTAAAAACTCTCAATAAATTAGGTATCAATGGAATGTGTCTCAAAATAATAAAAGCTCTTTATGACAAACCCACAACCAATATCATAGAGAATGAGCAAAAACTAGAAGCATTCCCTTTGAAATCTGGCACTAGACAAGGGTGCCCTCTCTCACCATTCCAATTCAACACAGTATTGGAAGTTCTAGCTAGAGCAATCAGGCAAGAAAAAGAAATAAAGAGTATTCAGTTAAGAAAAGAGGAAGTCAAATTGTCTCCATTTGCATATGACATGATTGTATATTTAGAAGACCTCATCATCTCAGCCCAAAATCTCCTTAAAATGATAAGCAACTTCAGCAAAGTCTCAGGACACAAAATAAATGTACAAAAATCACAAGCATTCCTATACACCAATAACAGACAAACAGAGAGCCAAATCATGAGTGAACTCTCATTCACAATTGCTACAAAGAGAATAAAATACCTAGGAATACAACTAACAAAGAACATGAAGGACCTCTTCAAGGAGAACTGCAAACCACTGCTCAAGGAAATAAGAGAGGACACAAACAGATGGAAAAACATTCCATGCTCATGGTTCAGAAAAATCAATATTGTGAAAATGGCCATACTGCCCAAAGTAATTTATATATTCAGTGCTATCCCCATCAAGCTTCCATTGACCTTCACAGAACTGGAAAAAACACCTTAAAATTCATATGTAACCAAAAAGAGTCCCAAAACCAAGACAATCCTAAGCTAAAAGAACAAAGCTGGAGGCATCACGCTACCTGACATCAAACTATACTACAAAGCTACAGTAATCATAACAGCATGGTACTAGTACCAAAACAGAGATATAGACCAATGGAACAGAACAGAGGCCTCAGAGGCAACACCACACATCTACAAACATCTGATCTTTGACAAACCTGACAAAAACAAGCAATGGGGAAAGGATTCGCTGTTTAATGAGTGGTGTTGGGAAAACTGGCTAGCCATCTGCAGAAAGCAGAAACTGGACCCCTTCTTGACACCTTATACAAAAATTAACTCCTGATGGATTAGAGATTTAAGCATAAGACCTAACATAAAAACCCTAGAGGAAAATCTAAGCAATACCATTCAGGAAATAGGCATAGGCAAAGATTTTATGACTAAAACACCAAAAGCAATGGCAACAAAAGCCAAAATAGACAAATGGGATCTAATTAAACTAAAGAGCTTCTACACAACAAAAGAAACAATTATTAGAGTAGTCTGGCAATCAACAGAATAGGAAAAAATTTTTGCAAGCTACCCATCTGACAAAGGGCTAATATCCAGAATCTACAAAGAGCTAAAACAAATTTACAAGAAAAAAAACAAACAACCCCATCAAAAAGTGGGTGAAGGATATGAACAGGCACTTTTCAAAAGAAGACATTTATGTGGCCAACAAACATATGAAAAAATGCTCATCATCACTGGTCATTAGAGAAATGCAAATCAAAAGTACATTGAGATACCATCTTGCATCAGTTAGAATGGTGAACATTAAAAAAAATCTGGAGACAACAGATGCTGGAGAGGATGTGGAGAAATAGGAATGCTTTTTCACTGTTGGTGGGAGTGTAAATTAGTTCACCCATTGTAGAAGACAATATGGCAATTCCTCAAGGATCTAGACATAGAAGTACCATTTGACCCAGCAATCCCATTACTGGGTATATACCCAAAGGATTATAAATCTTTCTTTTGTGAAGACACATGCACACCTATGTTCATTGCTGCACTGTTTACAACAGCAAAGACCTGGAACCAACCCAAATGCCCATCAATGATAGAAAGGATAAAGAAAATGTGTCACATATCCATCATGGAATACTATGTAGCCATAAAAAAGGATGAGTTCATGTCCTCTGCAGGGACATGGTTGAATCTGGAAACTAACATTCTCAGCAAACTGATAGAAGAACAGAAAACCAAACACGGCATGTTCTAACTCATAAGTGGGTGATGAACAATGAGAACACATGGACACAGGGAGGGGAACCTCACACACTGGGGTCTGTTCAGGGAAGGGGGGTTACAGGAGGGATAGCAGGGGGTGGGGATACTGGGGAGGGATAATATTAGGAGAAACACCTAATGTAGGTGACAGTGGGATGGAGGCAGCAAACCACCATGGCATGTGTATACTTAGGTAACAATCCTGCAAGATCTGCACATGTACCCCAGAACTTATAATTTACAAAATAAAATCTCAATAAAATATTTGCTCATTTAATATAGAAAGAGGATGAGGTTTACAATCAATTAATATAGACGTGAATCTGAACTCTACCATCCATATGACCTAGGGCAAATTACTCAACCCCTCAACACCTGTTCCTTGATCTCTGAATAATATGATTTCTACATTCTGCTTTTTATAGCAACTGTAAAAATAAAGTAGTATGTATCAAAACTCCTAGCACTATGTGTGACATTTTAAAACTGATTTCTTTCTCTTATTAAACCCTCCCTTATTTCCTATACATTTACTTTATAGCATAAAACAATAACTCAGATACTACTATCTTACAACCATTTGGTAGAGCCAGCATGTCCCAGTTCAGTGCTTCCAGAGGCCTTAAGGAAGCACATGATTTAGCATTTATGCTTTCTAACTTGTACTCCAAGTCAATTCACAGTTTCTTCTTCACTCAGTCTCCTTCTGGCAATACCTAATTACTTGTTCAGTCTGTTCTCCAGGCCACTGGAATGCTATCTCCAGTACCTTCCCAGATGCTTGTCCCTCCTAATCTTTCCACCAGAATCCACCACTCTACTTCAGTACCTCTGTCCTATCCTGTTTTCTATTTTCTTCTTTCCTGGCCATCATCCAAGAATGCCATTATACCTAGTCAACCACATCTTGACCCTGGCATTTCTTCGTTCTCACTGCCATCAGCTCATTTTTTCTGCATAGTTGATCCTGAACAGTACCCCACCTCCAGAACCATTGGCCTTTTAGATCCATGTAGTATCAATTCTCAAGTCCTTCTGTAAGTGGCTGTCAGATTTTGGAGGTTTTAAAGGCCTCTCAGTAATTCATCGATCTCCCTTTCAAAGTCTCTCATCTCCACCCCAAAGTCTTTCATTTAGTTGGCACCTACTTTTATAACACTTCCTAGAAACCAGACCTTTTTCTAAGTTCCCTACATTTTTAAATTCATGTTAATCACTGCAACAAACCCATGAGGTAAGCACTGTCTCTAGCTGCATTTTACAAATACGGACACGGTGCCAGCCACAGGGTACGTAACTTTTCCAGGGTCACATGACTAGGAAGTAGCAAAAGCAGGATGTAATCTCAGACAGACCAGCTTCAGAGCCCAGACTCTGCCAACACTTAAATATGTTGCCTCTCAGCTCTAGTCACATGCCATTCTCCTATCTCAAAAGAAAGCCACTGCTTCTCTTCTTCTCTCTAATTAGTATTCATCCCTGTCATGTCTGTGACCTGTTCCCTTATGTATCACCTATAGTTCTCTGAAATTTACATGCTTTTCCCTAATGCCAGGGCTATTTCCCCTCTGCCTGCTCTTAAATATTTGCAAATCCTTTCCTTCCACACACTGGTTATCATCGAGTTTCTCTCTTTTCATTTACTACCAGACTTTTCTTGAATGATTGATTGCTCTACTCAAGCTACTTCTTTCCTTGAATTATCCAATTACTGCTTAATTCCTAAACACTGAATTCTATCTGTTGGGATAATACTTTGCAAAGTAACCAGTAACTTTCTAATTGGTAAAAATATTCCGTTACTAGCATTGACTTCTCCCCAACATTTGTCCTCCTAAATACCTTCCTCTTGAAATATCCTTCGCTTGGGATCCATGCATTACCTTCACCTGTTTTTCTTTTTTTTTCCTTTTTTTTCTTGCCTATACTTTTCCCCTTATCTCCATCACTTACCCTATCTCTTCCACCATGTTCCAGAAAGTGTGCATACATGAAGCTAAATCCTCAGTTTACTTGAGTTTTGGTACCATAATATCCATTACACTAATAATTCTCAAAATGTAATGTGCATTGGAACATCTGGGTGATTTCTCATAACTCTGGGGCCTCAACCCCAGATTTCTGATTCAGTTTGTTTGAGACTGGGCATGAGTTGATCCCAGGACCACAGTATAAGAACAATTATATTAGAAATCTCCTTTATTATCATGCTGTGAATTTCCATTTGTGTTTCACACTCAGTTTCTTCTCCAGATCTGCCTTCACCCTCAATGCTCAGTCCTGAATCTCCAGTTAGAGTTATTAGATATTTCTCTTTATATGCTGAATGATCATCTCAAATGACACAACAAAGTTCAACTCACTATCTTCCCCCTTTTCTCTTCTCTGAAATTATTTTTAGGGCAGAAACTAGTCAGGTATTGAAATAGGTACTAGATAGAGAATGTGATGACCTGGAGAAATTATGCTTCTGAAGGGGGACATCTGCTTGTCAGTTCAACCAATATTACCATAAAGAAATATGGCCACGCGAAGTGGCTCAAGGCTATAATCCCAGCACTTTGGGAGGCCAAAAGGTGGGCGGATCACAAGGTCAAGAGATCAAGACCATCCTGGCCAACCTCGTGAAACCCTGTCTCTACTAAAATACAAAATTAGCCGGGCATGGTGGTGCGTGCCTGTAGCTCCAGCTACTCGGGAGGCTGAGGCAGGAGAATTGCTTGAACCCAGGTGGAGGCTGCAGTGAGCCGAGATCATGCCACTGCACTAGCCTGGAGCCGGCAACAGAGTGAGACTCTGTGTCAAAAAGAAAGAAAGAAAGAAATGTAATGCCAGCATTTCCAGGCCTTCTGATTTCTTTTAAAGAAATCTTGATTTTTAGACAAAATTTTCCAAAGTTTTAAAGTTAGCTTAGAGATTTTACAAAGCAATCTAAAGGTCCTATAAAAAATTTCCAAGTTGACTGAGCCTGAAGATAACGTGATCTTGGCACTGTTGTCCAACTTCCCCTTTTCTTTCTAAACAATACAGTTCCTTCAAAACTAAACTGTATGTTCTGACTTATTTGATCACCAATTATTTCTCTCAAATCCAAATAGCTGCTGTGCTCACAGCCTGTATAAAATCACCCAGTACTTTATTTATTATTTGATATATTGTCTGTTGATTACCCCATGAAATTTTCTCTTCAAATGAGACCTCATTTTAAAAAGGCTTGGATCAGTATAGAACTTGATGCATAATAAGCCTCCATGAACATCTTTTAATTTCTCAGTAATTTTTATGGATCTGACAACTTTTTCCAGATCAGAAACACCCACTAATGATTAGATTATATATATATATACACATTGTATATGTATGTGTGTACACACACATGTGTATATATATATACACATTATACACACATTACATATGCTATTAACTGAACACCTGGTATGTGACAGAGAACAGTAGATATTTTATTGCAAAATCTCATGACTACATAGTTATTATTATTTTCATTTTTTTAACATGAAATAATTAAATTTAAGTATATTAAGTTAGTTGACCAAGTTCCCATAGTTACACTGCTTATATTTAAATTCAATTACATTTGGCTTCAAAATCTCTATACTTTCCTTGATTTCATACTGTCCCTATGTATAATGAATAAGCTCAGATAAAATCAGTCCTCTGGCCAGTCAAGAGGTCACAAAAAAAAAAGTGTAAGTTTCGCAAATTTTGGAAGTGACTAGTCCTCTAAAAGGCAAAAAAAAAAATCAGCATTCTTTGGAAATAATATAGCTGCATATTTGCCACTGATTGTTAGAACTCCCTTCTAAAGAAACTTGTTCCTTGAACAAGCTTATGATCTCACAATACGTAGCACATTCTAGTACAACTGTGTATCTAACATCAACTGAATATGTAATGGAAAACATAGCTTTGCAGCAGAATTTACATTCGGTATTTGAGAATACATCAAATCTGATTCTGAAAATCCTGACATTATCTGCAGTTTCAGTACTTAAGAGAAAACTCCATTAAATCTGCAATATAAGTATGATTTTCAGAGCCACATTTTCAGTAGAGTGGAAGTCAGCTGTTTATAGCACACTCTTGGTACTACAGTATGAATGTCTACATCTTCCCAAAGTGCATACGTTGAAACCCAATCACTAATACGATGGTGTTAGGAGATGGGGCCTTTGGGAGGTGATTAGGTCATGAGAGTGGAGCCCTCAAGAATGTGAGGAGTGCCGTTAGAAATGAGGGTCCAGAAAGCTGTCTTGTCACTTCTACCATGTGAGGACAAACTGGAAGGTACCATTTAGGAACCGGACGATGGGGCTCTCATTAGATGATGAACCTGCTGGTGCCTTCGTCTTGAACTTCCTAGCCTCCAGCACTGAGAAAAATTAATTTTTGTTTCTCATAAGCCACCAGGTTTGTAGCATTTTGCGATAGCACCCAAATGGATTAAGACAGTTTGTTCTCACTGTATCAGCAAGTACAGTTCCAAACTACATATTAGGTTTACAAATAAGTTATATGTTGCTATAGTTGCTAATGAGGTGTTAGCTCTCAAGCCTGGCATGGGTCACTTAGTTTCATTCTAATCTCCTCTAAATTGGCTTTGAGTTAGGTACAGTAGCTCACACCTATAATCCCAGCACTTTGGAAGGCCAAGCTCATGGATGGCATGAGCTGAGCAGTTTGAGACCAGCCTGGACAACATGGTGAAACCTCATCTCTACAAAAAAATTATAAAACTTAGTCAGGCTTGGTGGTGCATGCCTGTGGTCCCAGTTACGTAGGAGGCTGAGGTTAGAGGATCACTTGAGCCTAGGAGGCTGAGGTGTGAGGATCACTTGAGCCTAGGAGGCAGAGGTTGCAATGAACCTAGATCACACCACTGCACTCCAGCCTAGGTGACAGAGTAAGACCCTGTCTCAAAACATAAAAACAAAAATAAAAAATAAACATTGTCTATGTCACTAAGTTCATTCTCCTCATCCCTACTCAACTGACTTCTCTGATACTTTTTTTTCCTCATCCCCAAGTAGCTAATTTTAATTCTGGTTATGATCCAACAGGATTTTGGACATCTCTTCATTATTAGAGATGGCAATTGGATTATGAATTCTATCAATGATAAAATGCTGTATTTTATTATTACTGCATTTTATTGTACTATATTGTATCTTTTCTTATCCTAATAGTGAGGATGAGTTATTCAAAAGTAAAGTACAAGTCTTATTTTTTCTTATATCTCTGACCTTACACACAGGGCTCAATACATGTTCATTAAATGAGTGACTAAATTAGTGAATACCGTATATGACACCTTGAACATCAAACAAGGTGATTAGGATAGCTATGAGAGTCAAATATGTCTAGGTACAGTGGTTTGCCGCCTAGTTTGCAAAGTGGCAAAGTGGGTAATTGCTGATAAAGATACATTGCTTTTTCTATCTTATGTTGAGCACATTTACTTCCTTTCATCCACAAAGAGAGTGAGCTACAATATCTCTCAAGGGCTAAAATAGAAAAGAGTTTTAAAATATTTATCATAAAATACTTTCTGAAATTGTATTATTTTAAAACTGCAAGGACACTCAAAGGAAAAAAAATGAGGTAAAATGCTAAAAATTTTTGTATACTATAGCAGCTGCTGTAAGCTTTTTTAATAGACACACAGCTTTGAAGATTGACATGAATAAGTACATAAGGCAAAGAATGGAATGATGCATTTCTTAGGGAGATTTGTCTGTAAAAGAATGACAGTTTTGAGCTGTCTGTAGAATCTTTCTGAACTTCATAACACTTAAATTGCACTTCTATGATTAAGTAATATAAGAATGCATGCTTCATTTAAAGATCAAAACCCACAAAGGGCAAAACACACAAAGCCATATAATGCAGAAAGAACTAGTTCTGTGAAGGTAATTTTTATTTTGTAAAAAAATTGCATACATAGGAAAAGCAGAAAAGATGAAATCAAGGCCAACTTTAATTCAAAATAACCCTCTTTTTCTTAATTCTAAAAATGTATAAAAGGAAGTACTCAAATGAAAGAGACCACAGTTATTTTGCTATTTTGTCAATACATGAATCTCTTTGTATTAAATTTTGAGGTGCATACTAGATAAAGCTGTTATTTGTCACTCCAAATGATCAATCCTTGTGGAACTATATGAGAAAATCTATTGTCCAATGTTTAATTAAATAGTTCATAATCGCAGAAATCAGTGGTGTAGTTCAATTACCTATGTTAAAATTACTGGCTTTATAGACTCTGTATAATCCAGAGAACTTTAAAAATTCTATGTAAAATGTACATAGCTACCTCACTGGGTAGGTTGAGAAGACCTAAAAGAGTATGTAAAGTCTTCTAGGTCAATAATAGGCTTATAGTAGATATTTAAGAACAATAGTTGCTGGGGTCATGCACAATCTTTTAATTACCTATTGATCAGAAAATTTGGGCTTATGTTATAATTAGATTCCATAAAGCATAATCAAGAAACAGTAGATTGCAAAGTTTGTGTAATGCTGTCTCAAGTGAAGTATCAGTGACTTCTGGTTCACTTATTTGCCTTAATCCTTATTACTGCAGGTGTGCACACTCTCCTGATTGCATGCCTTTCATCCCACAGGGAGTCAGTGGGGATGTTTTACATGACAAAGAACTCACCTAGCATGCCTTTTGTGTTTGTGCCACTTACGAAGGTCATGGGCTAAAAGAAAAATGCAAGAAAAATTCAGCCGCTCCCTGCATGCCAGGAAGAATATAATGCTGTCTTAACATCTTTTTACCAGATCAACTCTTATTTAATAAGCTTAAATACATTTATCTAACTTCCAGCACAAGGCCCCATATAATGGTCTCAATATGATCTGATTTCTGCACTCTCACAATCCAAAGCACTGTCTTCATACTTTCTTGAAATATCTGTGACTGTGAATCTTTGTATTTAGGCACCTATGACATCCCATAATCCTTTAGGAGACACATCATGCTTTATACGTTTATGATATGAAGGATATTTACATCAGGTAGATATACAGTAAACATTTGATGATTTGGTAATGTTCCTGGAGGAAAGATAAGACCAACCACTCTTAATTGTGGTGTAAATAAGAAAAAGAAAAATTGGCCTGGTGCAATCCCAGCACTTTGGAAGGCTGAGGTGGACAGATTGCCTGAGCTCAATGGTTCAAGACCAGCCTGGACAACACGGTGAAACCTCATCTCTACTAAAAATGCAAAAATTAGCTGAGCATGGTGGCTCATGCCTGTAATCTCAGCTACTTGGGAGGCTGAGGTAGGAGAATTGCTTGAACCGGCACCTGGGAGGCGGAGGTTGCAGTGAGCCTATACGGCACCAATGCACTCCAGCCTGGGCTACAGAGCGAGACTCTATCTCAAAAAAAAAGCAAAAATTTAGCAGCGCATGGTGGCATGCGCCTGTAGTCCCAGCTACTCCGGAGGCCAGAGCAGGAGAATTACTTGAACTCGGGAGGCAATGAGCTAAGATCTTGCCATTTGCATTCCAGCAGAAACTCCGTCTCAACAACAACAACAAAAAGAAATGGAGAAATGTATTAAAGCCAATCACTTACTGAAAAAATGCTTTTCCCTTAACCAATATTCTTCTTAATTTTGGTATTTATGCCTTAAACATCCATTACAGACACTATTTACACCATAATAAACCTTTCATTACCGTGGGTATCACTGTGCTCAGCTGGGTTGCAACATTATCTCAGTGAACTAATGCAAGAACCTTCTTATGTTTTAATATTTCCTTAGCCCTATACAATATGTCTTATTTATACTGTATCAGTCAGTGAAGATACTAAGTTCTGATTCTTTTTTAGTCTCTAGTCCCATCATTCCCAGTGAGACTCCTTAAATACAACCAAATTTAGTCATGGGAAGTTTCTAGAATGTTCCCTGCTATATTGCAATTCCATCAGCCAAGAATTTTCTTCCTTTCCTACCTCTCCACTCATAACTTCCTTTGCCTAATTTCAGTTTAATGGTCTCCTCTAGAAATATTTCACTCAACATCTTTCTTTCAGCTGAATTAAAAGCTTCTTCTAGACCAGTATGTCTCATCGTAGCACTGTCCCTACTATATGGCAGGCATATACTCATTTTTGAGAGTTACTTGAAATATAAATTATGACTTCCTTGTCTGTGTCACTCAGTCATTACCCAAAACATAGCACAAAATAGTGTTCAACATGAGTTGTAAATGAGGATGCTAATTCTGTGTAAACAATCGGCTTAAAAGAATAAACTTGAAACTTTTTCTGCTACATCCACATCAGATAAAATTATTAGGGAAGCTGTGTTTCTGTTTTCTTGTAGTAATCCCTTGTACTAAACATACTGTTTACACATATAAGAATATTCATCAGCAGCCAAAAACTGAAAACTACCCAAATGTTCATTAATAATAGAACAGATAAATATATTGGGTTTATTCAAAAATAGAATATCACACCATTATGAGAATGACAAACTAAAGCTACAAGCAACAATTGTGGGTGCATCCTCAATTCACAATGCAGAGCTAACGACACCAGATTAACAGAAGTATATGGTCTACAATTGTATTTATATAGACTAATGTATTAGAAGTCAGGATCTTGGTTATTCTTGGCAGAGGTTAAATGTTAGAAGAGGTGGCTGGGCTTGGTCGCTCATGCCTGTAATCCCAGCACTTTGGGAGGCTGAGGTGGGTGGATCACCTGAGGTCAGGAGTTTGAGACCTGCCTGGCCAACATGGTGAAAACCCATCTCTACTAAAAATATAAAAATTAGCCAGGCGTGGTGGCAGGTGCCTATAATCCCAGCTACTCGGGAGGCTGAGGCAGGAGAATTGCTTGAACCTGGAGGCTGGAGGTTGCAGTGAGCCGAGATCATGCCATTGCACTCCAGCCTAGATGACAAGAGCAAGACTCCATCTCAAAAACAATAAAAACTTAGAAGCGGCATAAAGGGCTTTTCCTATGCTGGTTATGTTCTGTTTCATGATCTGGCTGCTGGTTACATGGATGTGTTCAGTTTGTGAAAATACAACAAGCTGTATACTGATGATTAGTATAATTTCTATCTACTTGTTACTTTTCAATTAAAATGTGCAGAAAATAGTATTGATGGCAGAAGCTAACAATATTTTCCAGTGAAGATGAGATATACAGACATGGAAAAGTATGAAATGCTTCCATCTTTCTCCCAGGAAATTTTACTGTTAGGTTTAAAGTCCTTAAAATCTTTTTAAATTTAGAACCATTTGACACAAGCTGAAAAAAAATGCAAACAAAAGTACACATTAGAAATGAGAATAAATTATCTGCTAACACATTGGATTTTGTCGTGTCTAAAGAGACATTTAGTCACATCAAAGGACAGTAATTTCAAAAAAAAAAAAAGAACTAAGTCCTCATGATACAAAATTAATGACAACAATGAAAACAGTAGTTTTGGGATACATAGTATATAACTTGTTTGCCCACACATTTTTTATTTCTTATAAATAAGCCTGATTCTATTACCAGGTGGGTTCCCTTCAAGGCTAAGTGATTTTTCTCAATTAGATTATAGGCTTCATTGTGATGTGGTTACAGATGTGTGTTACAGAGTGGAATTCAACTACCAAGGAAATGTAATATATTCTGCTCAGAAGGTGACCACTTGTTGGCTTGCCTGAACATTAACCATGGGTAAGCCAAGTAAAAGTTAATATATTTAGGTGGTATGTACTTTTCATATGCCATAGGAAGATAATTGGTTCTACTTTCCTTAACGCTAAATGAATGAAAAGCTACATTTCATGCCCATAAAAATGAAATTCTCTTAACTGTTTTCAGCTTACCCCTTACCTGAGTACTGACGTAAGTTGATTATTTTTGACAATATCTAGTAAACATATCCCATAGACTCAGACTTAGAAAATGTAGAAAAACAGAAACATATAAATTAGTTATAATTCCTTCACACAAAACATGCTATATTATTTATTTTCTACATATTTTTTTGTTTGTGTGTTTCACACAGTGATATTTAACAAAAATTATTTTGTATCTGGCATTAAGACTTTCAATACCTGTCCACATGACTTTAAAGTCTGACCAGTGCCAAAAGCAATGTATTTAATATAAAAACCTACTAGTACTGTTAGAAAATTTTATCAGGGCAAGTTACACACACAAATAAGCAGGCAATAAATAAGCAATAAGTAATGACCCTCACTGGGTGGTTTATAATTTACACAGTTTTGAGAAAATCACTAGTTATCATTAGTTATTAAATTTATTTATGTGTTTGTTTATTGATTGACTGTAATAAGTTACTAAATACCAAAAAAGTCAGGAATGTATAAGTGACAACTCATTTAATTCATTTCTACTGTCATTTTTGTTTCAAGTGTGTCATCATTCCAGGGTATATAAACATACTAATAAACTTCAAACTAATACCTGTATCAGCAGCTGATTCCTACCAATGTACATGTCTACTGGTTATTTTGTAATTAGTATTGCCATAAGTATCTTTTAGCATATATTGCTTCCTTCTGTAAATTACACGTTTCTCAACAAAAACCAAAAATCAGAAATTATGGAAATCTGTAGTATTTGTGCGAATGTGAGCTCATAGAAAGACTTCTTCCTGCAGCCACTACAGTGGAGTCAACTAGCAACTAGAGTGGGTCTTGCTGGAGAATAACTAATATAGCTATTTAAAGTTGCTGATACAATGAAAGAATTCATTCAGTACATGTAAGAAGTGACATGTTTTCTGAAGACTCAAAAGAATTTTTGAAACTATAGAATTTGGCTGGACATGGGGGCCCACGTCTGTAATCTCAGAACTTTGGGAGGCCGAGGTAGGCGGATCACGAGGTCAGGAGTTCAAGACCAGCCTGGTCCACATTGTGAAACTCTGTCTCTATTAAAAATACAAAAAAATTAGCCAGGTACGGTGGCAGGCGCCTGTAATCCCAGCTACTTGGGAGCCTGAGGCAGGAGAATTGCCTGAGTTCAGGGGACAGATGTTGCAGTGAGGCAATATCATGTCATTGCCCTCCAAGCTGGCAATGCAAGACAGACAGTCAGACAGAAGAAAAAGAAAAGAAAAGGAAGAAAGAAAAGAAAAGAAAGGAAAGAAGGAAGAAAGGAAGCAAGGAGGGAGGGAGGGAGGAAGGAAGGAAAGGAGGGAGGGAGGGAGGGATGAATTTCAATTGCATGTTATATAGTTGCTCGGTATTTTAAAGTATTTACTCTCAAATTGTAATTTTAAATAGATGTTCAAAAATGCTTTTTCTACATGATTATATGTACAAATTAAATGTTTGGGGTTAGTCATGGATATTTTTACATTTTAGTCTATTTACATACAAATATTATTTATTTGTGTTATAATTTATTATATTTCAGTATAATTATTGAAGTTTAAATTAAATATAATCAGTATACATATTATACTTTCATATATCTTTAGCCATTGTATTACATATTACATAATTTTATATAATATAGGGTTATTATATAATTTCATGTAAATTATATATATAAGTACATATTTCTATATACGTGAGTATTAAATATGTGAAGGACATTTTGTAAATATGTAAAAGATGTAAAAAATTAAAAATTAACACACGGTAGAATTTAAGACATACATGGCTTAGTTGTGAACTTTATTGCTTGCCTCTGTCCAACCTCATGTCTTCTACTTTCCCCACAGACATTTTTCTACTTCCTTGCATTCTGTAACAAAATATCCCTTGTCATTCTTATTGTTTTCTTGTGTGTGTGTGTGTGTGTGTCTTAGTTTTCCCGTGTTAGTACTTTATTTAAATGAACCATAGCTTACATATTTTACAACTTGTTTTTTTTTTTTTTTTCACTTAACATTTTTAATCATGAATTCAACCATGGTAGTGTAAGAGACTGCAATTCTGTTATTTTCAGGTTATAGAGTTCCATTAAACCAGTAATTCACAATTTATTTATCGTATCCCCCAACTGTTTTCCCTTAGGTTTATCCAAGCATCTTCCCTTTATTTTTGTCATTATAAACATTGCTGTTAGTAACTTTCTCATATCTATCTACTGGTAAAAACGTGCAGAAGCCTTACTAGGGTATATGCTCAGGAGTGGGGTCGCTGAAGCATACAGAACACATTTCCCAAAATAGTTGTCTCACCAGCAGAATCATAGTTTCTACACAGCCCTACCAATGTTTAATGATCCAGGCCTCTTTAATATTTCCCAAATATGAGTTAAAATGTTATCATTATTTGTAAGATGTCCAGGCTTTACAGAATAATAAATAATGCATTAGTGAAACTTGATGGACAAAGCTAAATTAGGCATTTCAAGACAGGCCTCCCTGCCATTTATGAGGATGCAGAACTGTAACTTATTGGGTCATAAACTAGTTGCAAAATGTGGCCTGATTTTTAGAAAGAACAAATGTTTGTAATATTATGTCCCAGGGTCTCTTTATAATTTACCACACTTTGGGAGGAGAATCTTGAGAGAAGAGAGAGAGAGCGCGCGCACGAGTGCATAAGAGTGAGTGTGTGTGTGTGTGTGTGTGTGTGTGTGTGTGTGTGTGTGTGTTTGGATATAATACAGACAAAAATAGCAGCTTAAAAAAATGGCTTTATCTAGGCAGCATCCTCATTTCCAAACACTTTTTTTTAGATGGTTCTGTCTCCATAAGATTTTTGTTAATTTGAGGTAGCTTACTTATATTAGATCTAGAGATTTTTCTAGCTTAGAAAACCAACTTCATGAGACTGTCAAGCAAACAAGAGTAAAAAAATAAAAAGGAAAAGGAAGCCAATTTTATATGAAATAAACTAGTTTGCAGAGTACAAAATAATCCAAGCAATAAATATTTAACAGTGAAAATAAAACCATATTTTTGGTGTTAACACAGAGACAAAATTAGAAGATAAAATAAATGCTCATCTTAACTCAAGTTATTTCTTAAATATTGTATAAGATATTATAAGGCTTTTTATATTGTAAAGCCCAAAATCCCAGTCCTACAAAGTTACTGTATTCCATCACATACTTAGGATAAGCTACTTAACTTACTCCAGATTAGGTTATTGTTACATGATGTTTTTCTAAGTATAATGGCTACATTTAAAGTTGAGCCTTTCTGGAGGTACTTATGGGTATTGTGGGCAGTTATCTAAACAAGCTCAAGTCCCATCAAACCACAAGCCATCTGGGGGATCTGCCACCACAAAAGTCATAGGACATGGAGATCTTCTGGTCTACTGTTTCATTTTGATAAATGGAATATTTCAAGCATATCAACAATTTTAGCATGTAGACTGCTGGTAGACTCAAGTTCACTTACAAACCATAAAATCTATAAAAGCAACCAAATTTATGGAATTTTGCATGATCCTGAAGTCATTTTCACTGTCAACATGCATATATTTATATTGATGAAGCCACAGTAACAGAGTGAAACCAAGTTGCTGAAAGTGTCAATATCATTCCTTGAAAGATTAAACTGTAGCTAACAGGCAAAGAGGTAAAGCATTATTTAGTCCTCTACCAAGAAAAAGTTCTTAATAGATTCTCACTTACTCAAGTGAATAGTATCCTATCTTTACATATTTTTTGGAAAGCCTAATACTTCTACCTACAAAAATATTACATGTTTAATTTTCACATTTTAAGGCCTTGCTATTCAAAGTGTGGTCTGTGGAACAACAGCTTTGGCATCATCTTGAGCTTCTTAAACATGCAGGTTAAAGGCCAGATGCAGTGGCTCACGCCTGTTATCCCAGCATTTTGGGATACCAAGGTGGGCGAATCACAAGGTCAGGAGCTCAAGACCAGCCTGGCCAACATAGTGAAATTCCGTCTCTACTAAAAATACAAAAATTAACCAGGCATGGTAGTGCATGCCTGTAGTCTCAGCTACTCCAGAGGCTGAGGCAGGGGAATTGCTTGAACCAGGGAGGTGGAGGTTGCAGTGAGCCGAGATTGCACCACTGCACTCCAGCTTAGGCAAGAGAGTGAGACTTCCTCTCAAAAAAAAAAAAAAAAAAAAAGCAGGTTATAAAGCTCCACCCCAGATATACTGAACCAGAATCTACATTTTAATTATTGCTAAGGATATTTTCATACTGCTGTCTGAAACACAGTTTCATGACACACATATGTACATACACACAGAAACACAAACTCATGAAATTCCATGCATTTTTGTTGAACTTAAGTACAAGGAGAAATTAATTTTGTATCAAGAGTCAAGATAACTTTTCAAGTTAGTAAAAGCCTGCATTTACTAAAACTGAAGTAGCTAAAGGGAACATTTTAACTTTACATGAGACTCTTGTTTTCTTTCCCTTTTGCAAGATTTCATACAGCTTTCAGCTGACAGGTTCATATAATCTATAGCTAATACAGAAAGACATTTCATGGTATGCCAAAATTTAAGCAAAAGGCACTTTGGTCTCATTTAGGGAATTTTGTAAAATGTTCAAGGAAAGGAAAGGCCAAGCTTAAAGTATGCGAGAACTCTTCGCAAATTTAATTACACATTTTCACTTGGCATAAAATTTCCCCATAGCCTTTGGCCAAACAATTTTAGAGTAATCTAGTAGAAATAGGATATGTGTTATCAAGACTAAATCAATGCCAGTCTTATGTGCGTAAAGACTTAGGGACACAGAGCTAAATCTCACTGGCACCCTGTATTAGTATCAGTGAATACAATGGGGTAATAAAACAATTAAGCAGACATTCAAACTGCATAGCAAATTAAAATTACAGTGCAATTATTACCTAAATCACAGATTAAGGAAAAAATAAGGCCAACTATGTCTGTATATAAACAGTGTTTAATTTGTTATTATGCTGAGCTCTATGTGTGGGTGCCTTGTGTCTGACATGCTGTTCAGCCTCCTCCTTTCTTAAGTAGGTTTTACAGTTAAATTATGGCTAGAATTAACCAACATGCCAGTACACCATGATATTAATCTCCCAAGCATTCAATCACTTAACAATAGCATCATTATTCTGAAGGACTCTGTTACTTCAGTGTTTGCTCATGATTTTGGATGTTTCATTAAGAGCAATTTTATTTCAAAAGAATTCAAAGGCTGCATGAATGCATGATCTAAAAAAAAAAAAGAAATCTTAAATATGTAATCTTCCAAAGGAGTTTTAAAAAAGATAAACAATCACTAGGTCTATGAATTCAAAACGATTTTGTAAAATTAAAGCATTTTAGAGAGTTCACTGTGAGGGTACTTCAAAGAAGAATGTGAAACACAGGAGGCTGAACCCTGCTTTTCATAGCGAAATCACCAACTTCCAGGTATGTGCTTTTTCGGTTGTCACAATTCAGCTGCTGTTGTAATAGTGTGTGTCTCCTGCTTGTCACATATCTATAGTCTTTAATTGGCATTGGGGTGCAGAAATGACTATAATCACTGTATCAGAAATGACCTTCTCTTCAGACTACTGATTTTTATACTTCATTAAAAGCATTTCTCACGAGACATTCGTATTGAATTTTGACTTCCAGAATGACCACAAAGAAACAGCTACAGGCAGTGAGTGAGGTCCCGCGGTGGAGTCACGCTGATCACTGAATCATATCCAAAAATCGTGAGCCCAGTATTTCCAGGACCTGCTGCTTACACAGCTGTTTGGATGGCCCAGGGCAAACCAGAACGACCAATCTTTCACTCTTAGTCCATTCCAGCACAATATGCTCAGACCCAAATTAGGATGGAATTTAAGAAAATAAAATAACAAAGCACATCTGTAAGATCCCCTTCAAGTTATTTCAGAATTTGCATGACTAAAAGAACACTTACAGAAACCTAGCTTTAGAAAGTCAATACTATGAGCTATTCGGTCTAGAAAAATAAACCATCTGAATAGCAATGATTTCTGTCTTTGAAAACACATTTTTAGGACATTACATAAAGTATTCCAATTAAAAGGATTTTTCAGTATATAGATACCTGAGCCTACAAATACAAAGTATGCATTCTGAAAGGTCCCTCAGCTCAGGGGCTCATTAGATTTACAGAAAAAAAAAAAAAATCAAAAAAGTGCACTTTCCCTCTATCTTGGTCCCAAATCCTAAACCCTTTTTTAAAAGATAAATGAAGACCACCCATTAGGCCAGAGATATTAGAAGGAAGAACATATTACCCTGGAGGAACGTATTAACTATTTATTATTAATTATTTAAGTATCACAGTGTTCCCATCTCTAAATATAAACTTGGAAGTTAGAAACACTCATTAAAATGTATTGCCTAATAATGCTCAATCATTACACCAAGAAACTGGCAGTTAACAACGATAAATCCATTCACTAACATTTATGTCTTTTATTCACATGACTTCTGTGACTTTTTAGAACCTAGAAAAAAAATTTTAAAGCATCCAGATTCACATTTTCCACTTTCTATCTTTAAAGCTCCTTATGTTATCACCATAATTCATTGTGGAAACTGTACATTCCTTTAGAGAAATGAGATTGCGCTAGATAAATGAATGGGTTTATCATTATCATGTTTATTATTTACTCTTCATTTATATATTTTAAACTACATATCAAGTACCTTCTCTGTTCCAATCATTGTCCTTTTAATACAGAGATGAATCAGATGTGAGTTCTGTCCTTAAAAAGCTTATAGACGAATTCAGGTTCACAGACATGAAAATCAATCAGTCCAATATGCTGTTATTGGTACAGAGTGGCCATGATTGAAGTAGGTGAGATGAGATATCATGAGGGAACAAAGAATCATGGATACATCTATGCTGGAAGCTAGGGATAAGGTGGGGGTGAACGGAGAAGGACAAGACTCAAAGGCTTCCCAGAGAAAGTAGCACTTGATCTGGGTGTATTTTTTTCTTCTGATGAATAACATTCAACCTGTGATGTTCATCAATAACCTGTGGCCCCTGACAGTCATAGAGAGTTCAATCCATCTGCCAAATATTTCTTTGGTGCCTTTAAGGTATACCAAATGCCATAGGAAACTTTTTAAAAAAGATTTCGAGACAAGTTCCTGGCTTTAGATTATTTCTAGTTTACCTGTGAATTGATGGCTTAACAACGTATTTGAAAGCCCTAGTCAACTAATAGTCTGTTTCCCTTCAAACTCCAATTTGATATTTTAAAGGAAAGGCTTGAGGTACTAGGGAAAAATGAAGGAGAGTAAGCCTCAGTCTGTCCTCTGCTGTATTAAGCAAATGGCTCTTTTGACAATCTTGGACCAAAATAAAAACCCTGCAATTGGCTATTCAGCTACCTTAGAAGGTGGTGTACAAACTACATATTATTTCTCAAGACCATGAAGGGCCTTGCCTCCTACCTCCCATTCTTACTGGCTGCAACCACAGACTTACTCATGGTTTTTCTAATCTTCTCATATTTCTTTATATTTTAGAAATCCCTAGAGCCCTGGGTAGTGGTCAGGGTGATTTTTTGTTAAAGTGTGGTCAATTTGTATACAAGTTAAGGGTTACAGGTGCTTAAGGAAAACCAAGATCGTTAAAGATCTTAAAGTCTCAAAGACCTTCATTTTGCATTGTGTAGAAAATTTTTCATTGCTCCACATTTCACTAAACAATGTATTTGACAGGCTTATGTGGCTGTCAGTTCTGAACTTTATCATCATATGGACGATGGAAGGCAGGGCAGCATCCAGTTATCCAGGAATAGAAAAGGCAACAGGACAACACTCTATTTTCTTACTGTGCTTTCCTAAGCTCCACAAGACAGTTTAGTGTAGTATGTAGTGTGGGGTTAGGTTAGGGAGGAAGGGAGGAAGAAATAGAGAGTATCGATTGTCATGGGTTTTTAAGTAATGAGGATGTCCACCCCACTGAGGTTAGCTTGGACTAACGCTAAGGGCTCCAGCTACTAGGACCTAGAGGAGTGCTATAGACCCCTCTTCTCTTTAAGAGCATTTCTATTTTCATACTGTTTTCTTTTTCAACTAACCGCAAATACATAATCCTAGTATTGTGATATCTTGACAAGTGGCCCTGTATTCTTTTTGTAACCGAAGGACCACGAGCAATGGTTGCTGAAAGAACTGGGATTGGCCAGAAAGGCAGCAATGGGGAGATCCTACACCTGGGAAGGAACGTACCTTGTCTCTGAAAAATGATTCAAAAACCCCACATATAGTTGCGGATTTCAACATATTTACCTGAACCAACTCAAAAGCTAGATTCATACGTATTTAAACCAAATGTTTGAATGGTATTTCCCATTAGGGTAGGGCTGTGAAGTGCAATCACTATTTTTTCTTTGCTAATCTAAAGTTATATTGATGTAGGTACAGGTACTCATTGGTTGCTTATCTGGGCACCAATAATGCCCCCAAAACTACCTAAAATAGGTTAAATGTTAATAAATATGTGATTACACTGAATAGAACATAATCACCTAAATATCACCGTGTCATGGGAGCCTGACCAGGAGGTCCCCCACATCTCCAGCTCAAATTAGATCTCTTTAAAATACACTGTGGACTTTTCTTCCACAGATTTTAGTAGTTTATGTGCATTTCCCTTTATCAGATTTTAAAATTCATAATGACATCATTATATCTATACTTTCCCTCTATGTTCTTGACACTAAACAAAACACTAGTCATATACACTTAATATAAACTTGCTGAATGACTGAAAACCATATCTAAAAAACGAGCTATCTGAAAAATATGTTTAATTTATAATTGCCATTTTAGTTTTCTTAAGTCATTGTGTCATTTGTCTCTTAAGTCAAAACCGGTAATTAAAGAGCTCTAATTTACAAACTCTATCCTTCTGGGTTATAGAGTTACCATTCTCAACAACTCCGCTGTGGTAGCAATCTATGAATATACATTTGGCACACATCAAAAATAGCTTTATTGTTATTGTTAAATAAAAAAAGAGAAACAGGGGTAAAGCAAGTATTATATCCATTCTAAGGTCTAAGTAACATTGAGAAATGCAGAGAGAGTGGGTAGCATGATCCCAGAACTGACATTTAAGAAGCAGTCAAGAAAACCGAGAAGGATCAGCTCCAAGTCCACAGCGAGGCAGCTGCCAACAATTTAGCCTAGACTGTTCAGAAAGCTTAATAAATACATGGAAACAGAAGTAAATGAGAATATGATATGTCATTGAATTAGGAGTTGACATATGATATTGTATAGGCAAGGCAAGAAAGCAGCCAGTAGTTTATCATTAAATATTTGGAATTGACAACAAGATTAAATGAATATATAGCACAGATTGAAGACAGCCTCTCCTAAGAGGGGGCATGCAGCCTGAAGCTGATGTTAACACCATTGATAAAGGGTCTGTAGAGAAATTAGATTTAACTTAACAAATGAACCCGTAATTCAGGAATCAAACAGTGGTAATTACTGAAACTTCCATGAGTATAGTATAATTCTTTACATATTATCATGCATTTATATGTCTGTCTGTCTGTCTGTCTGTCTATCTATCTATTTATCTGTCTATCTTTGAGACATCTCACTCTGTCACCAGGCTGGAGTGCAGTGGTGTGATCTGGGCTCACTGCAAACTTTGCCTCCCGAGTTCAAGTGATTCTCCTGCCTTGGCCTTCTGAGTAGCCAGGACTACAGTTGTACGCCACCACGTCCAGCTAATTTTTTTTGTATTTTTAGTAAAGTTGGGGTTTTACCATGTTGGTCAGATGATCTCGATCTCTTGACCTTGTGATCCACCCACCTTGGCCTCCGAAAGTGCTGGGATTACAGGCGTGAGCCACAGCACCTGGCCTTTATCGTGCATTTAAATCACTCAGTCTCATTATATATTATCACCCCATTTTAAAGAGAAAGAAATAGAGACTCAGAAAATTATCTTACCCAAAATTAACAAGGCTCATAAGTGGCTGGTATAAACTCATAAGTTTAGACTTCATCTTGCTATACTCCAAAATACTAAAACTTCACAAATATTTCACAAACTAAAAACCACTTCTTGCTCCTGGACACCATATTTCAAGAGCTCAGTCCTATATATAATATAGTCCATTTCAATTTGTATGTATCAAAGATTCTTTCTGCAATTGTTACAGTTTGTAGACAGTGTTCGGAATTCTGTGAAACTAAAATTGGCATTTAGTTTTTGTTGTCTGCACAACAGAAGAATCCTGGAGAGAGGAACTGTGGGAAAGAGAGCTGTGAAGACTTGGAAAGGTAAGGCCAAGCAAGGTTGTGAATTTCAGGAATGGAGAAGAGAAAAGAGTAAGGAAAGAAGCATGGCCATGATGCCAAGCATAACTCTTTGAAAGGAAAGTCAACTTTAGAGGCTAAACTGTAAGCATATTACACACTGACGGTGTTCCCTTTAGCAGATCTTAGATGATTCTAAGATAAAGTGAGGCACACGAGAAGAGAAGAAGAGGAGACAATGAAATGTTATGGTAAAACATTAACAACAATGTGAGAAAATCAAGTTGCAAATGACAAATAGTAAAATTGGTGAAAAATTTTGCATTG
Source organism: Plecturocebus donacophilus (assembly GCA_004027715.1). NCBI lineage: Eukaryota > Metazoa > Chordata > Mammalia > Primates > Pitheciidae > Plecturocebus > Plecturocebus donacophilus. The sequence continues at coordinate 9,996 of PVKP010000619.1, read as the reverse complement.
CCATTTTCTGTTAAGGAAAATCAACTTTGGACTGGAGCAGTTAGATGAAACTGATGGTGAGATCATAAAACAAAGCAAATCATTGAGTACACACTGTCCCCAGAATGAATTCAAGGCAGTTTAGGGAACATGTATTGGAAAACTAAGATGGGTCAGACTCTCTCTGAGGTTAGCAAATCTAAATTAATAACTCCTAAGAATCAGACACTGTTCTTTGAGAGTCCTAGTGTTTGTATCTCTAACCCAACCTCCCCGACTCTAGCACTATTCCCACGTCTCCACTGTTCCAAACAGGGCTTTGAAGAACATTATCACAATTTTTAAGTGAAACTAAATACAATTAAGTGTTTTTAGTTTCACTTAAAAATACAAAAGAAATTAATCATTACTAATAAATTACTAAGTCAAGCATTAAGAAAAATTTGCTCTATAGATTGACACCTCTGTCCTTACTCAGCTCAGGTCTTATGTAAGCTGGTCATGTTGTCACTTAGCACGGAGGTGCTCAGAGTGGGCTCTATAGATCATCATCAGCAGAACCTGGGGGCTTATTAAAAATGCAATTCATAGACCTCACCCCAGACTTATCAGTGGCATTTTATTTTACTTTATCTCTTGTAACCCACATTAAAAAATACATTTTACTTCAGGAGTCAGTATACACAGAAACACCACCAAGAACATATGCCTGAAACAAATGAATATTTCGTGAAACAATACCTATGCTTACTATGTGGAAAACACACAAACAGTTTGTATTTTATTTTATTCAATTCTAAATCTTACCCACTGGACTGAAATCACCACCCACTGATTGCAAGTGGCACATTGAAAAACTCTGTTCTATTGCGTATATTCAGAAAATATCTTGGGATGGTGAGCATATTTCTACCTATGGTGTATCGATTTTATTTAGCCTAAAGAAAGGACTCAAGGTCACTAACAATTACCTTGTTATGTTTGCAAGGCTATTATGCTGAAGAAGAATTAGCTTTGTTCTGTGTGGCAAGATGTATTTTGACTCATTATAAGAAAATAATACATAAACAACAGAGTTGATCAAGACTCACATAAAAGGAGGTAGGGAGTATATCTTATTAGAAGTATCAAAGTCTAGCTAGTGGACCATTTGGCACTTGAGTTTTAGATTTAAACTCAAGGTTTAGCAAATAGTTTGAACTGGATGTTTCAAAGCAAACTCTAACTCTAGGATTCTATGGTTCCCTCAGTTCTAATTTCCTGCTTCACATTAGAAAATTTCTGCTCTAAATTCTCTACTGTGCTTTCCCAAAGGGCCTATATTACAGAAATGCTTTTAAGGCAAAGTTGTTTTAAGTTGGAAATCATGCATTTTGCAGTCAGCATACTGCTGTGAATATGTCCTTCCCTTTGTTCCCCCACTCACCTCTAGGGTTTCTGTGGGCTGGGCCTTTGCTCTAATCAATTTTTATTCCAGCACCTATGACAGAGGCTTAAATAAGCTGATGATTAGTAAGTTTTCTAAATGAGAGAAAGACTAAATGAATGAATATTTTTCATGATGATAAACACATATACCTAGGAAGCAGAAGACAGTTTAAGAAGAACATAATTCGTCTTTATGGAATCTTCAACAGATGGATAATAAATAATGTCACTCTTTATACTTTAGATGATTGTTTTATGCTTATGAAATTTTTCAGCTGATAAAGGGACAAAAAGAGAATACAAATCAAGTTTTTAAATGCTAGTCAAGCTCCACATGATGAGCCTACTGATGAGGAGAACCCTTACCTCTAATAGTTTCTCATGATACCATATGTTATTAAACTGTAAAACCATGGGGGAGGAAGTGAAATTTCAAACTAAGAACACTTGCCAATTACTTCTTAATGATAATTAAGAAAATATGATGTATGTTTATCAATGAATCTTAGAAAGTGCCTTGAACATAATAGGGTGGTAGTAACACTTGTCGGCAGAAACAAATGACTTGCAAGTTCTGATGGACTCATCCCAGCAGCTTCTTCAGCAGAGTCAAATTAACTTACCCAAGCTAAGAGAGTAGGAAAAAGATCTCTTGTTTGCTGTTTCATTTTTGATTTCTCTGTCCAGTCTCTCTTACATCATAATGTAATAGGAAAATACATTAATTGTTGAGAAAAATGTTAGATAAATTGAATAAAAGAAGATAGAGTACTAAATATTTTAAAGAAGTTATGTAATATAATATGGTTAGCTGAAAATGTGATGGTAATATTCATCCTGCTTCTATCCAAGTACTCAAAAAAGGCCTAAGTAAATTGCAAACTCAATGTATATGCTGAGAAAAACAATTTAAATGCTCTTCCATTAGTCCCATCAAGATTTATAGTAGGCCTTTTATGTATAGTTGGCCCTCTGTATTCCTATCCCTGACTTAAACAACCACAGATTGAAAATATTTGGAAAAAACCCAAAACAATGAAAAATAACAATACAACAATAAAAATAACTTGATTTTTTGAAAACTCAGTGTAACAACTATTGAATAGCATTTACATTTTATTAGGTATTACAGGTAATCTAGAGATTATTTAAAGCATACAGGAAGATGTGTTTAGGCTATATGCAAATATTAGGCAATTTTATATAAGGGACTGGAGCACCTTCAAATTTTGGTATTCAAGAGGGTGATCTTAGAACCAATTCCTTCTGGATACCCCAAGATGATGATAATTACTACCTAATGTAAAGAATAAACCAGGAGTCATTATGAATCATCTGAGTATCAACATGTAATATACAGATAAATACGGTGTATCTCTATCTATGTATCTATGTTTAGCACTCTCTTTCCATCAAAAATCTTCACTAGCCCATCTGCCAGTCATTGTGTTATTTCAATTTATGCTGGAAAGTACTCAGTGATAAATAAGACATACTCTTCATCTGCAAGAAACTTTGTCTGGTTGGAAGGGAGTCAACAATTTAAATACGTGATCATAATGCACCGTGAATTCATTCTATAGGGACTAAGCACAAGGTGCTATGTAAAAAATTCAGAAGGCTATCTGATCTAATTTCAGAGTCAGGAAGAGCTTCTTAGAGGAATTGGCATATAGGTTAATATCTGAACACGTAAGTAGAAGTTACTTAGATGGGAGAGTCGTGGGGAAGATCAAAAGCTCTAAGCAAAGGAAACAGCAAAAATAAAAGCCTGTAGGCAAAAGACAACATGGCAATCACAATTACATGAGGTGAGGGCTTAATGTTAAAAAAAAAAAAAGTACGCCTGTAATCCCAGCACTTTGGGAGACCGAGGCAGGCAGATCACGAGGTCAAGAGATCAAGACCATCCTGGCCAACATGGTGAAACCCCATCTCTACTAAAAATACAAAAAAAATTAGCTGGGCGTGGTGGCGCATGCCTGTAGTCCCAGCTACTCGGGAGGCTGAGGCAGGAGAAATGCTTGAACCCGGGAGGTGGAGGTTGCAGTGACCCAAGGTCATGCCACTGCACTCCAGCTTGGCACCTGGTGATGGAGTGCGACTCTGTCTTAAAAAAAAAAAAAAAGTACAAAGTGAGAAATGGTAAGAGCTATGGTTGGAGAAGGAAGCATGGCGCCTACCTGATCTTTAATTGTCTTTATAACACGCAAGAACTGTGAGAATCTATTCTTGTTGTTGTTGAGACAAAGTCTCACTCTGTCACCCAGGGTGGAATGCAGGGGTAAGATCTCAGCTCACTGCAACCTTCATCTCCTGGGTTGAAGTGAATCTCATGCCTCAGCTTCTTGAGTAGCTGGGACTACAGGTATCCACCACCACACCCGGATAATTTTTGTATATTTAATAGAGACAGGGTTTCACTATGTTGACCAGGCTAGTCTCAAACTCCTGACATCAAATGATCCACCTGCCTTGGCCTCCGAAAGTGCTGGGATTACAGGTGTGATCCACTGCTCCAGGCTATGTGAGACTCTTTAAAGGGTTCTGGGCTTACTGGTAAAATTATGTGGTTGACAACATAAGAAGTTGGTTCTAACTGCAGTATGGAGACAAGGAGAATAGTCGAGAGGCCTTTGCAGTAAGAGATGGCAGAGACCTACATGGAGGTAGTCATAGGAAGGATGAGGATAAAGAATGAACAAACTCTAGAGATGTCCAAGAGTCAGACATGTTAGGACTTGGCAACTAGTTGACCATGGAGGTGGAGAGGAGGGGAGGTGTCGATGATGTCTGCCAGATTACTGATTGGAGTGCATCAAACCTAACTGTGCCAACACATGGCACGGGCTCACACACAATATTCTACCTGAGATGAAGTGTGACTCTGAGCATGCCTGTGCCATCCCATGGGTGTGCTCTGTGGCTCACCATAACCAACATAATGCAACCAGTCCTACAAGACTCATCTCAAAAGATCCTTTCCGTATTTTCTCATCCTGATTCAATCTTTATGCAGTACCTTAGGTCCATCCCCCTTGTGTAAAAGTTAGTTATATGCTTTTTAAATTCCTATGCTATGCCTGTCTTCACCTGTGTACTGTCAGGACTTACACCTCACCAAGTATTTCTTATAACACCCTCACATGCAATCACTTGATTTTTAAATTGAACACACTTAAAGATGAGGGTTGAATTTTTTTGGTTCCCACAGATACTCACATAGGCAAACATTTTTGAATAATATCTTGGAAACACAATATCCATTTCTTCCTATTATAAAAAAATATTACTGTGAAATGGTCATTACTTTCCAAGGCATCTTAATGAACCCTTCTGATACTGTTCATAATCCCACATAGTGTGAATAAAATGATGCACATAATATATACAGTGGTACACAGCGGATTGGATAAATTGCAGAGGTTCGTTCTCCAGAGTGAATTATCATCAGTAAGATGCATAGCCATATTCTATTCTGAGCCAAGCTCATTGCTGCTACTGTAAATCCATTGTGCAGATATTTGTGTGCATGATGTGCCTTTATGGATTCTATACTTCATTTTTAATATGATATTGCATTAACTTCTATATTATAGTAAATTATAGGGGGAGTGGAAAACACATGTTTTAAAATTTTCTCACTCTGCTGAATTAAACACTCAAGATAAATAAAGGGTACTTTGGATATCACATAATTTTAAAGTAAACTCTACTTCAAATACATTTTAAAAATCACTATTTATAAAATACACCACAGAAACTAAGTTTTCTAATTCTACTTCCATGACACACTTAATTTGGATTAAATGAAATGATGACTATCATATTAAATATTAGTGATACATAATAGAGTTGATCCTCATTATTCACTGATTCTGTATTTGCAAATTTGCCTACTAGCTAACATTTATTTGTAATCCCCAAATCAGTACTCATAGCAGTTTTAAGGTCCTCTGAAGACATGTACAGTGTGGTGAAAAATCTGACAGCCTGATGTGCACATTCTTATCTGAGGTAGAACAAGGAAATGATCTGCCTTCTTGTTTCAGCTCTCTTATCGGAAACAAGTATCCTTTTGGGGATCTATTTACTGGCATGTTTTTCACATTTTTGTGTGTTTTTTTTTTTTTTCGGCGATTTTTCTGTTTAAAATGGCCCCAAAGTGTAGTGCTAAAGTGCTCTCTAGTGTGTTACTAAGTGTCAGAAAGCTACGATGTGCCTTCCCGAGAAAGTATGTGTATTAGATAACCTTTGTTCAGGTATGAATTCTAGTGCTATTGGCCTTGAGCTTGTAAATTAGAAACTTAATTTTGATTTGATTGGCAAATGTCAATGAATTAACAATATATATTAAATAGGTGTCTTCAAAGAGAAACACACAGAAAACAAAGTTACTCATTAACTGGTTGATGAGAATGTTGTGATCAGAGGCTTGTAGGAATCTAACCCTTCCAGTGGAAAGTATCCACAGGAGCTCTGGTTCGATATTTGCTAATTCAGTGTTTGTGAAAACTTCATAGAAAAAATTTCTGTGAAGACCAAAAATCAACTCTACCTCTGTGTTTCAAAATTTAAATGTACTTGCTGTAAATAGTGTTAATTTTAATTTAATATAAAATTTAATTTCCCTAATATTATAACATATATAATAAAGGATAAGATAATTCCTGCTTTCAGAATCCTCAGTCTAACAGAAGAGACGCATAGGTAGAAATGAACTAAAACACAGGGTGAAAATGGGAACGTAGATGTATGTTGTGCCAAACAAGCCTGCAAATTTGGAGAAAAAATGTAGGGTTCATTATCAAATGTAATATGAGTTTCTTAGTTATGAGTGGGGGTTCAACAGACAGGGAGGGAGCTGGAGTAAATAAAGTGTCAAACCCAAATTATTTAACTATGACTTCATGAACAATAATGCCAAATACCAACGTGTTATTTTGACAGTTAAAATGCATAGCTACATTTTAAAAAACACTCAGATCTAATAACATAAAATTATTTGGAAATGAAATATTCATTAGTTAAACTACTAATAGAATTTTTCCTGAAACTATATATGAGAGTCTGCTTTGTCTGTGACCCACATAGACCTAAAGATTGTTGTATGTGTTGGTCTACGACAATAAAGGTTCTTAGATAAATGGCCAAATAAGTAAAAGAGTTGTCAGTGTATCGAATCAAAGAAAAGGCAAGAGAAAAATTGTAGAATTGCAGAATACCACTGAAACTATATTCTCATTCCACTTACTTCATTTATGTTAAGTGCTAGATATTCTAGGCATAAACTTAGTTCCAGAAAGTGATCACATATGAGGAATAAAAGGCATGTTTCATAGAAAGCATCCTGTTGGTGCTTGTCCTGGGTAGTGAGGTGGAAATCCCAGCAATGAGAGACAATAGAGTTCTTTGTCCTCTATGCCAATATTTTTAATAGATCTACCATTGTAGTATATTTCAACTTTCCCCAGGAGAAATTACCGGCATCCTTTCAAAGATGTTGAGAATTACCTGGGAATCAACATGGAGGCCACAGTGCTGAAAACAGTATTATGGTGTCTGTTAGTGAACAGTGGGAAACTAATCTTGCCAGAGTCCCTTCTTCTCACTCCCACCCCAACAAAAGAAGAGGGATGAGTGCTTTCCAAATATGCTGTGCCCAACTCCTGCTAACTCAGTTTAAATTCATCAGCAGCTGCAGCAAACTTACAGATGGTGCCAGACCCCAGGAGGGGAATACCTGCAGGGAGCTGGGGCCTCCTGGAAGGCTGTGCTTTCTCCCTTCCAAAGGCTTAACATCAAACTATTCTCAAGGTCCAGAAGTTCTGGCAGAAAAAGGGAGCTGAAATGCCTAGGGAAGGAATTTTTTCCACTTTTGAAATGCAGAGAAAATTTAGTTAAGACTGTGATCATCTATTGCTACTATCATTACACTCAGTGGTTGTGGCTATATCTTAGGGGCCAATTTCTCTTCCCTCACCTCCTCCAGTTCATTTCCTCTTGACAAGTTTGCTCACCAGGCCCCTCAGTCTTAGCACTTTTCACAAAGAACAGTGCAAAATAGATGCCAGCAGGGCCAAAGGCAGATGCCAGCAGGCTGTCACTTCTTCGCCCCTGGCTGGACTGGAATGCCAGCAGCTCATATTGATTCTGCCCTCTTCCAGCCAGCCTCTAGTGCAAGCATGCTCTGGCCGGTGCCCCCACAGTGTCGGCTGCAGCGCCAAGAATTCTCTTAACTTTAGATGATCTATAAGCATCCTACTCCAGCCAGACACCACAGCTCAGGACCCATGCAGGACAATCTGCTGAAGACCACCCTTGCCAGGCCAAAGCCCACCATGAGGCTGGCAGAGAACAAACCCAGAGAAAGCCTCAAGGGTTTAGTTACTAACTGGGTTGGAGGACCTGGCAACAGAGACATGGCCTCAGGCACACTGCTCGGATTCACTGCAATAACCAGCTGCTTGTCTGGCTGCTTGTTGCCAAATAGCAATCTTGGCATCTAGCCATTAGGCTGGCACCATGTCTGAAATGCTACAGTTCAACAATTTTCACCAGGCTGTGCCAAACCAGAGACACAGAACACTTCCTTGTCTAAAATCCAATCCAGTGGTATCTACTTCCTGTGGAAGCCCTATGTCCCAGTTTTCTTTGCCTAAGTGGAGTAAAAGCATTCCAGAGAAAATGGCTGAAAAGTAAACGCTACATACGAAAACATATCTTCTAAATGAGTTCAAAGTAAAACATGTGAAATTAGCTAAATTTTATGTCCTGGAAACAGCTGCCCTTGTCCCCGAGGCCTCTGTCTCAGCAAGAAAGGGAAGCAGGGGGGATTCAAAGAGCTTTCAGTGTAAACTCTATGAATATGTAGATTTTCTCCAATGTATCAACATATTAACAGCATGATTATAAGTATTAGCTTCTATATATCCAGAATTCATTACAATTCACACCAATTTTTAAAACATTTTCAGGCTATGTAAACTTGACCCTGAAAAATATATATTCAAGCATACTTTCAAAATTTTGCATGCAGTTTTAGTGGCTCTTTAGAACCCTTGTTCAGAACTCAGCTTCACCTTAATTTCTTCTCTTTAATATAAAATTCCTTGTTTCAGCTACTCAAGAAGCTCATGTATGAAGTGACCATGTATGTTTCAATTTTATTGCAAGTTTTTTTATCTGTTTTCATAAACTATAACCTAGGTGGCCTACCTAAACTCAAGCAAATAAATGTCGAATAATTTGATGGGACATTAATAATAACTAATTCATGTGGCTCAAAAGCTGAAACTCTTTCTTGTCTCCAGCTCTCCTGGACTGGTTACAATTCTTTTTGCAAAATATACTGAACAACACTTAAAGTTACTCATGCATCCTATTACTAATATTGGTGGATGAGCAATCCAGGTGTTGGAATAGTGTAATTACCGACATTTGGAATCCTAAACCTCTTTTTCCAGCTGTTTCAAGAAACCTTGCCTTTGGCATAGATATTGCAGAAATTTGTTGTTTCTAGATCACAAAGTAAAATATATGAGAATGCCCTTAATTAGAGCCAGGTCAAAGGCTCCCAAAAAAGGAGGCAGGTAATAAGCTATAGGTTTTCTCATGTTTTGCTTCCATTGATCCAGATGGCAAGAATGTATATCTATGCTTTGTTTAAAACTCATCCACACACCCTAAGGATTGTGGAAAATAGGAGGTACAACAGAGAGGTAAATAAGTTGAGAATCAACAGGGAGGGACATTTCCTATTGGGAGGGAGCCAAATATTGTACAGATCACAGTCAAAGAATAGTAGCTTCTTACACAGGAAAATCCCTGTTATCTGATGTCATGCCTAAATGTATAACTCGACATTCTGCAAGCATAATGGAAACATCTATTATGCTTGAAAGTCTCATGACTTAATTTGTGCTGTTCATGCAAAATATCCCTCACTATGCAATTATGATTTTTCTTTCTTTTTTGCAGAGGAAACAAATGGGATTAGTAAATTGTATAATTGCAGTTAAGGTGAGTTACATGATGATTTGTTCACACGATTCACATAGGATATGCTGCAACAACATGAACGTGATATGCTTAGAAGCTTTCTTGAAAAACAGTTGCACATCTACTGTCTAAGCTGGCTAGCAAAGAACATCCAGGTATCTGTCAATTAGCCCATCTCAAATGAAGCATTGCAGGCTTAAGTGAAAAGCACACTGCCAATCAGTTCTGATCCAAGGTGAAAACAAGTGACAGCATCCTTCCTTCCCCAGTGGTTTTGTGTAAAACCTGCCATGCCCACCCTCTCAAAAAGTGAAGGACATTGATCTACTTAAATAGCTGAAAAAAAAACTGCATAAGCGGAAGGGAAAGCTGAGAATATTATAGGTAATATTAAATGTAGCTTAATTATACATTAGGGAGAGACTAAGATGCTGGTGGGTGATCTTTTGTCTGTTGACCATTTCCTGATGTCCCCAAATTTTAGCTTTACAATCTTTATTTCAAAAAGCCCAGAAAGGGGAGTTAGCACTAATTCTTACAAGTATCTAAGAAAATGTCCCATAATAATCTTTGGCTTCTTCATTTTCC